>JASDQU010011052.1:17925-31590 GCA_032191745.1 Picea mariana
TTTAACCAGTACAAGGGTAGATGATTTACCGGAAGAGGTTCAAAAAATGTTGGAAGAGTTTGCTGACATAGTAGTGGACGAAATACCTTGTTCATTGCCACCGATCAGAAGTGTGAGTCATCATATTGATCTCATACCTGGAGCTAGTTTACCAAACAAAGCAACGTACAGATTGGCACCGCAAGAGAATGAAGAAGTCAAGAGATAGGTCCAGGATTTAATGGACAAGGGGTTGGTGAGAGAAATCTTGAGTCCATGTGTTGTTCCGACAGTGCTCAGTCTGAAGAGCGACGGAGGTTGGAGGATGTGTATTGACTCGAGGGAAATCAACAAGATAACCATCAGGTACAGATTTCCATTGCCAAGGATGGATGATTTGATGGATTGCTTGAGTGGGGCCAATTTTTTTTCGAAGATTGATTTGAAAAGTGGATATCATCAGATTCGTATGAGAGAAGGTGATGAATGGAAGACAACCTTCAAGACTAACAAAGGGTTGTATGAATGGATTGTCATTCCATTTGGATTAACGAATGCACCAAGTACCTTCATGAGGTTGATGAATGAAGTCCTGAAGGATTTCATCAAAAAATTTGTCATTGTGTATCTTGATGACATACTGATTTTCAGTAAAACAGAGGCAGAACATCTGAAACATTTGACTACAGTAATGAGGAGGCTACAACAAGAGAAGCTGCTGGTAAACATGAAGAAATCCTCATTCATGAAGACAAAGCTCATTTATTTGGGGTTTTTTATTTCTGCAGATAAGTTGAGGATGGATCCAGATAAGGTGGAGGTAATTAAGAATTGGCCATCACCAAAGAGTATATTTGAGGTGAGAAGTTTTCATGGATTGACTAGCTTCTACAGGAAGTTCATCAGGAATTTCACTGGAATTAGTGCACCGATGATGGACACAGTGAAGAAGAGACACAAGTATTTTCACTGGACATAAGAGGCTGAGAAAAGCTTCAATTTGTTGAAAAGGAAAATCACGGAACAACCAATTTTGGTGTTACCGGATTTTAAAAAGACATTTCAAGTAAAATGTGATGCAAGTGGATTTGCAATAGGTGCAATCTTGAGCCAAGAAGACAGGCCGATAGCATACTTTAGCGAGAAGCTGAATGAAGCCAAAGTGAAATACTCCACGTATGACAAGAAGTTCTATGCTATTATTCAGGCATTGAAGAAATGGAGACATTACTTAATCCCAAAGGAGTTTGTCTTATATAGTGACAATCATGCTTTGCAATTTGTGACTCAACAAGAGAAGTTGAATCAAAGACATGTTAAATGGGTTGAATACATGCAGAACTTTACTTTTGTAATTAAGCATATTTCTGGAACTGCTAACAAAGTTGTTGATTCTTTGAGCATGAAATGTTTGTTGTTGTAGGAGTTCAGAGTCAAAACACTGGGTTTTGATGATCTTAGGGACATATACAGAGATGATCCAGATTTTAAGGAGGCATATGAAGCAGCTGAGAATCCAATTCTCAGGGACAGAAGCAAATGGACAGAATACATGATCCAGGAAGGATTATTGTTTAAGGGTAATTAGTTATGTATTCCAAATTGCTCCATGAGGGAGAATTTGTTGAGGGAGAAACATAGTGGAGGATTGGCCGAACATTTCAGTCATGACAAGACATTCTCAAAGTTAAACGAGTCATATTTTTGGCCAGGAATGAGAGTAGATGTCAAAATATTCGTGGATAGATGCAGAATTTGTCAGCATTCAAAAGGAAAGAGGATGAATGAAGGCTTTTATCAATCGTTACCCATACCTGAGAGGCCGTGGGATGCGGTAAGCATGGACTTCATATTGGGGTTGCCAAGAACACAAAGAGGGTTTGACTCAATCTTTGTGGTGGTGGATAGATTTTCTAAGATGGCACATTTCATACCGTGTTAGAAAACCAGTGACGCAACTTACATTGCGAATCTGTTTTTCAAAGAAGTCATTCGACTTCACAGCTTACCAAGGAGCATAGTTTCAGATCGAGACACCAAGTTCATGGGACACTTCTGGAGAACCTTATGGAAAAAGATAGGAACAAACTTGTTGTTTAGTTCAGCTTATCATCCTCAGATGGATGGACAGATAGAAGTTGTGAACAGAAGTTTGGGAGACTTGCTGAGGAGCTTGGTGACAGAACACCACAGTCAGTGGGACAATATTCTGCGACAGGTGGAATTTGCTTACAATGATTCAATCAACAAAAGCACAGGGCAGAGTCCATTCCAGATTTTTTATGGGATGCAGCCAAGAGGAGTTTCAGAATTGAGAGATTCAGAACAGAATGCAACGAGGAGTGCTAGTGCAGAGGATTTCGCAGAGGCAATGAAGGAACTTCACAGCCAGGTGAAGGAGCGATTGTAGGACTCGAGCCAAGAGTATAAGCGTAGAGAAGATCAACACAGGAGACAACTTTAGTTTGAGCTTGGTGATTTGATTCTGGCACATCTGAGAAAGGAAAGGTTCTCGAAGGGCACATATAAAAAACTGAAGATGAAGAAGATCAGACCATGTAAGGTCTTGAAGAAATTTGGGGCAAATGCTTATGAGATTGAATTACCCGATGGGATCGGAATTTATCGGATATTCAATGTCTCAGATTTGTACCCATACAAAGCTAGAGCAGACAGTGAACAACCAGAGGTTCAGTGGAAAAAACAGATGCCAGTTGCAGAGAAGCCACAGATGGAAAGCATATTGGACAAAAGAGTTAGCAAGAGGACTAGGAGAAAAGAGTACTTTGAATACTTGGTCAAGTGGAAGGGACATCCAGTTGAATATGCCAGTTGGGAAAATGAAGCAGAGGTCCAGAAGCATGGACAGACCGTGCGAGAGCTCATGGACAAGAGCCCATGAAAATTTTCAAGCGAGGGAGTATGATGCAGGAGCATCGCAAACAACAAGCGCCAATGCATTTTGGCACATGATGAATTGTTTGAAATGTTTTGAAGTTGGATGCGCCAAAATTAAATGTAACAATTAAGAAAGGGTGTACTGGTAGATTGTAATCAGACCTTGAGCATCCTGCTCTCGTCTGAAGGACTAAGAGGCATTTATGCTAGTAAATGTAGGTAGGTAGCTTTGAATTCCTAGATTAGACAGTTTTTAGGAGCCGGAGGGAAACAAGATATAGACACCCTCATTGTATAGTTGTAAGATTATGATGAGAAGAGAGCATAGGAGAGCAGAAGAAGAGAGCTTTGTAGAGTTAACCCCATGTACATAAGTTCTGGATTAATACAAATATCTTTAGTTCAGACTCAGGGTGTTAAAATTGCTTTCTGTGTTGTACATGCTAATGGATATATGTTTGTTTACCCTATGTTTTGCATTTTCTTTGATGCGCGAATGTATGATTTCATATTGAATGTCTGAAATCTAAAGAGAGGGAGAGTAAAGAATGAGTTTCAATTGTTTCTCTGTCTGAGCAAGAGTTTTTCTGTAAGGAGTGCAGTGAAATTGTACGCAAGGTGTGCGTTGACAGAAGTCAGAGTTCATCTCTGCAAGCTCAGGAGAGGTAACCTTGTTCTCATTCTCGCAGAAGTGCAAGTTGAGCACAGGAGCCATGCAAGGAGTGCGCAGGCCGAGCAAAGTCTTAGAGTTACAACCTGAGCGAAACTATTGAAAGACTGCTGTTGCAGAGAGTGCGCAGAGTCGAAGAATTAAAATACTCAGAAGTATCTGATGAATTTCCACAAGGAGTGCATACAGGAGTCTTTTTGAAGACTCTAGGTTGTGGTAAAATCTCAGAAGAGGTAGTGCCTTGAATTGTCAGAAGGAGGCACAACGAAGGTGTTTTGAAGGAGGACAAGTTCCGTAAGAGAACACTTTGTTCATTTAGCAGGAATCGTCAAGGAGGAAATTGACGGTCGGAATTCTCCATGGAGAATTCACGAAGTCCCGAAAGTTGTCAGATCTTGCAGAGGAGCAAGAAGGTTACGGTGAGTGTTTTTCTAAGTGCAAGCTCGGGAGAAATAGGGTCGTTGGATCTCCCGTGGATACTCATTTCGGAGTTCGGAGGTTCGAAGGTCCAGAAGAATCCGATAGCACAGAGTGGACAGGTGGCGTACTTGTCGACACAGAGGTTAAACCTTTGTTGACCATTTTGGGGTTTCATGAGTTGGAGAACCAAAATTATTGTAGCGAGATTCACGAAATCGTGAAAGGCAAAGTCCTGAAATAGCGAGAAAATTTGAGTCGTCTGATTGGAAGGACACGTGTCACGAGATCCTCTCTATCGAGGATTCGGACATCGGAGGTCAGAGAGGGAAGTCCTTCGACTTTGCGAGTGGCGAAGTCATGAGAAGATCGGGACCATCTATCAGAGGAGGACAGGTGGCAGAGATCTAGGGATCTCGCAAAATCGAAGGTTGGCAAGGTGAGAGCCCAAAGATTGGGTGCTCCAAGTTGCAAGCGGCGAAATCGCGAGGAACATAGACAGTCATTGGATCTAGAGAACGGGAGGACCATCGGATCAGGAACCCCATTGCCTATTGCACGTTCGGGGGTTCGGAGGTTGAGAGGGGTCACTTTCGACATCAGAAGTCGTGAAGTGTCGAGAGCCGAGGTACGGAGGAAATATGTGGCAGAACCACAAGGTGGGCCCGGGAAAATTGACAGGTGGACACACGTCGTCTGGAGGAGGGAGTCAAAGCTCCATTGACTTCTCGCATCTCAGGGATTCGCGAGATAAGAGGACGTGAGCTCGATCCTTCGTCTCGTGAAGTCACGAGTAGCGAGAACGAGAGGAGAAAAGTCAACCTTGCCTCTCGGGGGTTCGTGAAAGGAAGGTGCAAAGGTTGGACGTTGAAACTCACGAAGCAACGAATAGCGAGAGGTGCTAGCGCTTAGCCTAGCCGGCGGTCGCGCAAGGAGGGGGTTGACAAAGGAAGAGCTGTACCCATTTTGCGATCTCGGGTATCGCGAGATTGGAGAGGAAGAGTCGGGAGTCACGACTCGCGAACTCACGAGTGCGAGTTGTAAAAAAGGGCCCGTGGATTGATTTGAAAGTAGATTCCAGCAGGGAATCCGAAAGAGCTGATCCGGCTCGAAGAGGTTAAGAATGATCTTGTGAGTGGATCTCAGCCCGAGGGCCGATAGGTCTGCATCAACAACTAGGGTCAATTAAAATAGAAACTAAATGGTTGGCGATCATACCTTCCATCTCCACCATTGAAGCTTGGTGGTCGGCTTGTTTATTATCCAAGGCTACATAAATCTGTGGCATGCTCCTAGCCACATCGTTGACTGTGGTAGCTTCTTGGATATTGTAGACTCTCCTACTGTTCTATTGTCTATGTGGACAATCCCTCAGCAAATGTTCTTCTCCACAACCCCAAAATTTCAAGGGTTCTTTCTTTGGGTTATTAGTCTTTCCTAGGGTTGCTCCAAAAGGTTTATTTCCACTCTGGGAGGGGAATTTTTTATGATACACACTTCTAGTAGGAAGGCTCATCCTAGAACCCTTCCCATAGTTCTTAAATCTTGAGGATTTAAACCCCTTCTTTGAATCCCAAACTACTCTTCTTCTTCTAGTCCTCGTGAGGTTCTGTCTGATTGTCGAACTGTTCATAAAAATATCTTGACTAGATTGGAGGTTCTATTTGGGAATAAAGAAGATTGTGAAGATTTCATGCAGGAGGTTGAACAGATGGAGCCAGAAGAGAAGCCATCATAAGATCAAGCCTATTATTATGAACAGTCTTCTACACATGTATTTGCACAAATTTGTATTCCATTAATTGAAGATGATGTGTACTCCATTTCAGATTTATTTTCGAATTTAATGTGGAAGATATATGGCATGCATCTCAGGGTCACATGCAGACACTTTTCCATGCGCAATGCATGCATCTCAGGAGACAAAAAGGGAGCCATGCACATCAAACTCAATTATGATATTTTATAAGCAAAATTTGTAGAAACAAATTAGATATTTGAATTCCTCTCGGGAAAATACCCAATTTCAAAAAACAAATTGTCCAAAACGACGTCTGGAAAGTAAAGTTATGATCTTTTTAAAATCAACAAAATTTCAACATTTTTTCGAAAACGGTCGTACGGTTTTCAAAGTTTCATACAAACTTTATTTAGATCTTCTTCATTACAAGAAGAGAAAGTGGATATGTGTGGACATCTCAATGGTGCATCTACTTCATCAGATTTGTGCAGACATCTACATCTTCAACAAAATCTTCAACGAGCACAAACTTGCACAGTTGCAAGGTCTTCTTGGAGTGAAGGACACAGTTGCTTAGCAATTGCGTTTTGTTCCTTCTCATTTTTATTTTATTATGCATTGTAATTTGAGGGGGTGTTTTAACCATGAGGTTTTATTTCCTTCCTCATTTATTTTAGCGTATCTTTTGTATTTGGGTACCTAACATGGCCTTGTTGCTGGGACCCATTCTTTATTTTCACCATAGTGATGTTCAGGGGGAGTGTTGGAGTTACTTCACTTACACCTAGGATTTATTTTTCCTAAGGTTTTTCCTTGTTTATTAGTCATTATTCAGTCCCCTATATTTTAGGAAGAATATTCCTCTAAGGAGAATATTCTCTTCAATTTTCAATTCAGTTTGATCAGTTGAGTGGAGTCTAGATGCTACATTGGGATTATCACCATGCATCATTGTGATCATCACCAACTAATGCACATTATCCTTGGGATCATCACTAGAGTAGTGTATTACTCATGATTCCTCGATATCCTCCTCACTTCACTCTGTTTCAGTAAGTTAACTGAAGACTGATAGACTAGTTAACTCAGACTAGGTGGGAGTTCACTCTCGTAACTGTCCGAGAGACTAGACTAGGTGGAAATTTACTCCCGTAACTACTGGTGTGTGTCCAGATCACTCTAGACCACCACTATGGTTCATTAGTTACTCATGTAGCCTATATCTATTGTAAATTATTCACTCTTTGAGTGTGGAATACAGTTAATGAGAATTCTTCTATTCTTTCTCTCTTGCTTATTCTTTCTCAATTTCTCTCTACAAATGTGTGTGATATTTTCTAGCTAGATCTATTCTGTGTAGGTTCAACACATTTACAAAAACAAGGATATTTGGCCTTTGATTGGGAATATGGGCACTGTTATCCCCTAGCCTAGGGATAACTAAGGAGATTATGTCTCGAGGCCCACATGTCCTAGACATGGAGTACCGAGAGCCAGATCGACTTGAGCTTGGCCCTGGAGGGCCTGTCCTTTTCTTCTTAATGCCTCCACCTTGTCAACAACAACAACATCCATCCCATTAGCCTAGTCCTTCAACAGAAATGGGTCTTGCTCCATGAGGTAATGAGTCTGGGTATCATGGTATGTGTCACTCTAATTCTCAAAACATTTGAATATGTGCATTTTTTTTTTTTACTTCTAATGTGTGCTTGGAACTTATACATTTCCACTTGACCACACCTATGGGGAATGACATGATGCCCTAGTAAGCTAGTTCCCATAGGGTTTGAGTTGCCAATGGGGGGGTTCATGAAAGGTCATCGTCCGTTCCCGCCATACTTACCACTTTTCATCTTTTTACCGCTCATCCATCCCATACAATGGTTCAGGCATTGGGTTTGCCAAGCTATCAAAGGGTTGTACCTTACCTTGTGGGAAGAAGGGGATAAAGGACCAGATTGTAAAAGTAGTTGGAAAAAGATAAAAGCAAAAAGAATGAAACCTTTAGATGCTTCGCCCAGGAATCATTGAGAAAGCAATAAAAGGATTCTCAATAAGAAACAAAGGGACTCGTAAAAATAATAAATCAATACCTAGTTGGAGGATAGGGGGTTTATCACGAGCCAGCCTATTAGGTCCATGGGCATGTAGTGGTATGACACTACCATTCATCTAGTCACCACGCCAGGGTAGTGGCTCTTGGTGGCATAGCTAAGAGAAAGGGGGTCTCATCACGAGCCAACTTTCTCATTTCCATGAAATGCTTGTGGGTAACATTGTCACCACTGGTCACCATGCCAGGGCAGTGTCCCCTAACTAGGCTCTTGAAAGAAAAAGAAAATAAGAATAAAAAAAATAAAAAATGCATGAATGGGCTCGAAAACATTTGCATCCATGACAAGGTGCAACTCACCCTCTTCAGAGGCACCCATAGGTAAGCCATACATTTCCCTGTTATCACTGCACCCATTGCCCAAACATCCCTTACCACCTCATCCACTTACATGGCCTAGATTTTTATTCACCTGGAAACATCCCACATCCAATGAGCACTAGCCCAATAGTACATCCTAGCATCCCTTCCAAACCTGGCTTGTAGAATAGCATAACGTCTTTGAGAACTTGTCCGAGAAAGGGGGTTTCATGTACATTTTTAAATAAATTGATGATTATATGTGATTGACATTGCTATGATCCCTGTGACTTATGATCCCATGGGGGGCGTATTTGTTGATGTTGCAGGGCCACACCCAATGGACAGATACATATGGGGAGATGATTAGTTCAGACCTCCATAGGGATAAAAGCCCACCAGATGGATGCTAAGACCCCAACCAGGGGCATAGACAGATCAAGGAAGAGGTTTTTAGATTTGATTGATTCCCCTTGGCAATTTTACACCCAGGTATGAGGGTTCTTGCTGCTCCATCCATGAAGTTTTCACTCTGCTCTTTAATTAAGTCAAGAGTTGGCTCTTAAATTTGCTCACTGATTGTGCATTTCCAAAGTTTTATGGGATTTTCGACTGTGTATGGATTATTGGTGGAGTTTGGTCTCTGTGACGTTATATGTAAATTGTTCACATTAAAAATGATATGGGTATCTATTACTGTCTGTAGTTGCTTTGTGCTTTACTTGTGGAAAAGGGTATTGTTTGGGAAGTTCTCGGGCCTACCCTGCCTCTAGTTTTATTTTTGTGATTCCTCTCTGTCCGACAAGAATGTTATCGTTGCTCGTTACCTGTGGGTTATTTGGAATCTATGCCTGTCATTTGATTGTATGGATTTCATGGCTATCATGCCCACACCCTTGTATCAACTCTGTAAATGCGAATATGGAAATTTATGGTGGTACTAAGATGTTAAAGGTATCTTTTGGGCCAAAACCCTCAAACTTGGTTAGCTCGCCCTCACTGTTGATAATTGTATATCAAACCCTGTATTTGGAAAATAGAATGGAGGTGGCCAACCCAAAATTTATTAAAGACACTATTCGTGCTCATTTTGGTCATGGGTTTTTTTGTTGCGTGAAGTTAGAAAGAATGTTAAGCCCACTCATTTGTTTTTAATGCAGTTTGTCATGAGGAAATATTTGGGTTGATGGCAGCATTGCAAAATTATTGTTAAAGGATAAGACTTTCTAGGTGTTTGATTTCATATGAAAAGAGTCCGGCTGTAAATGAAATATATACACATTAAATGAGTTTTGCAAACTAGAATGAAAGGAAATTTGGAAACATGGTTATTTGAAGTTTCAGTTGAAATGTGTTATACACAGAGATTCCTTTTGTGGGCACTTCTTGGAACCCTGTAGTGACTTAAAAAAAAAGGATATATACTGGTGTTAATATCGTGGACCACAGTCGGTCCTTTCCTCGACTGTTGGTTGTGATTATTAAGATGTTGTGTCTCCTCGACTTAGTTGTGCACAAGATGTGTTATTATTGTTGAATTTTCTTGGGCAATAAATTATGAAATGATTACTATGCAATGTAATTTCTAAGTGCAAATGAACAACCTTGAAGTGAAATATCAGTTCTGAGTTTTGGGAACAGAGTGTTGAGTTTCAATTTCAAAACAGTAAAGGGATCTAAATTGTAATGTTGGAAATGACATTTTTTGATATATGATAGAACAATATCCATAGAAGTCCCTTCCATTATATCACTTTACATAAAATACACTCTCCTCATTATCCCAATTACATTTTTCACTCCCTGTTCTATTGTGACTCATTTTTAAGGAGAAGCATGTATGGGAATAACATAAATAATATGGAGGTTAATTGATGATTGGTATTTTGGGAGCTGGTTATATACACAGTTGATTGTTTTTATGATTGTTGAACAATATCCATGTATCTCCCCCCCTCCATGATATCATTTTACGTACAATACAAACCCCCCATACTCCCAATGACCCTATCAACCCCCTGTTCGTATGGAAATTAATTGATGAAAGTTTTATAGATGGATTTCATGTGTCTTGTATTAAATAATAGAGCCAACTCTTGATTTATTTAAGTGGAGTTTCATGTATGGATTATTAAGATTTTTTCATGATTCATTGAATATTTGCTTCAGGATGAGTTTTTTTTCTAGCAGGGGTAATAATGGTAGAAGGAACAGAGGCAGGGGACAAGAAGAAGATACCTAATGCCTCACATAATAAATATGGATTTTGATGATTGAGGTTGTTTTATATGTTGAAGACAATATGTTACAACAAACATATATTTGACACTGTTTTGGAAAACTTGGATCTAATTATTTTTGGGGACATGATTATATTACATTCTATTTTGTATTTATCATTTGAGCATATATATATATATATATATATATATATATATATATGAAGTGGGAGTTACAAAGAGATATTTTTGAATTAAATGATTTGAATATTTGTTATGCCAAATAATTATAAAAGGAAATAATTGGGAGTCACAAGGGGTCCCACCTATTTAGTTATTATTTAAAAACCCTTATTTATATGTTATTATTATTTATTTGTCTCAAACTAATTAGTTAAGTTAATTTGACTTAACTAAAGAAAGGTAGTTCAACTACCATAAGTTATTGAGAGAGAATAAAAGCTCAATCAAATGAAGAGACACGGGGGAGAGAATAGAAGGAGAACTACAACCAAAAGGTTTGCTCTATATTAGTGAGATATTTTCAGTTTTCATTCATTCTGAGTTTAATAGAATGCTTAATCCTCTTGATGACAACAGGGTCTTATTGAAGGCATCATGATTCAAAACTGAATCACATACTTCAACAACTTGTTTTAAAGGTGTTTGATTTATCTTTGGCAGTCTGTGTATTCTTGTTTATTTATGAATTAAATTTCATGACTAATAAAGAATATCTTGCAGAGTCAAGTGGCAACATGTTGTGGCAAGATGATCCATATCATTAGCTTTGGTTTTATTGTGTTGTCAGATTCTTTTTGTATGGTTCCCATCAAAGGCTTCTAAATCTGACTTTGGTCCCTACCCTCGTAGGGGTTTGTAAAAGAGAACTTAGTTTTGGGTCTCAAAATGAAATAAAATCAGATTATTGTTTCTGTCTCACATATGTGTCTTCATGATATATGGTTCTTTATTTTGATTTTATCTCCATGTTTACATTAACGTAAATTCTGTATACTCTCACATAGTTTTGTTTAATTTTATTATACATTTCTATAAACATAAAATCAGCCTTGATCCTTTGTAATTGGTACTTGTGGATTAAGTGAATATTTTTGAGGCTATAAACCCCGGGTGACATTCCCAACTATCTTGTCTTAGCCAGACAAGATTTGAAAATGCTTGAGTAAGGTTCTTTATACCTTTTCCTCAACACTCGCCTTTGTAAAAAAATTTCATTATTGGTTGCTATTCATAGGGTCACTTTCATGTGTTATTCCATGTGGTGCACGTGAGAGATGTATTCGGTTGTGGCTCCTGTTAATATTTTGACCAAGTTCTTCCAAATATTTGGCCTTATACTATTCCTCGTGTTGGATGTTGAGGGATGCCTTAATGACCTCCTTCCAACGAATCTCTTCCTATCAACTTAGACACATCTTGCTTTGGGATAGGGATCTAGAGTATTTATTAGTACCTTGGGGCTTGCAGTTATTAGTGGCAGGTTCCCTCATGATTGATAGTGGGAATACATTAATGTCCCCTGATTGATAGATTATACAAGTGTTCAACGTCAACTCCTTTATTCACACTTTCTAGAATGTACTAGGTACCTTGATGCCCATTATCATTATTAGTGGGTTGTCTTGCATTTGTTAACTGTATACATCAATGATTGGTAATCAAATAACGTCTCATCGTGTTCAACTTCAACACATCTATTCAAATAGTATAGACTCATATCATCGTCACTTGATTTGAAGACCTTGGGTCTGTAGTAACATCACCTCTTTTATGTTATTGTTGAGTTGCATTGGATAATACCACTTCCTGTCTATGGCATTGGTACCTGTGGGGGATCAATTTGTTCAACTCTTGTTTTCAGATATCCTCCTCTGATTCTCATACATAGCTCCACTGTGTATCTCTTTCGTGGCTATGATCTCTTTTGACATGGATCCACTGTGTATTCATTTTCTGATCACTGTTTCTATATATACATATTTCATGGATCCATAGTGTACTTGATTCAGAAGCAATGCTTTTGTTACTCCTGAGCATGGGTATTCTCGCCTCGGGAAGACAATACTCTTACTTGTTTTTTATTGTAGTTTTTGTTCTTAGACCATATTTTGGTGACTTTCACTTGAGCCCACTACATCCTTACCTTTCGGATCTGTAATGTATTTCAACCATCATTTGCTCTTTTTACCTCACACATTAGGGGGAATCTATTATATCATAAATTGCTACCACATATGCATTGATGACATGATTGGCCTTTTCCTTTCCCACTTGCAGACATTAATCCTCTTTTCCTCCTCTGGATTCATAAAAAAAAATACATTTTTACATATACGTGCCCTACCAGCTATGCAAGGTGTGTACATATGTGTGTTACTCCATTATAGGGTGTGTACACCTTAATTTTGCTAAAAAAAAAATCCATTTGGAGTATTTTTGGGTAGGGTCCGTGGGTTCACCTGGTTCCTAACCCCTATTTCCCATACACAACTATTTGTAACCACTTCAACCACTTGGAGAGGGTATAGAATGAGTCTAAGGCTAGAGGAGAAGAACAATCATACTTGAATGTTGACATTTTATTGCCACATCCGCAAGCCCTTTTTCCCTTGTTGTTGATTCATTTCCTTAGACCTGGAAACCCTTGTTTCCAACCTTTCCTTGCACTACATATAGTCAGTGGCCTGGGTGGAGGAACTTG
The DNA here is from genome assembly GCA_032191745.1 of Picea mariana. Classification (NCBI taxonomy): domain Eukaryota; kingdom Viridiplantae; phylum Streptophyta; class Pinopsida; order Pinales; family Pinaceae; genus Picea; species Picea mariana. The sequence continues at coordinate 30,988 of JASDQU010011052.1, forward strand.
AAGTTTGGTTTTGGAGCAGTGTCGCAACAGATATAGGTGGTAACTACCTTTGTTTGGCTGTTTCTTAATAAAAATACCTCTTTCCCATTAGTAACCTGTGTTTTAATGCATGAGGATTATGTTTAAGCATCTAAATTCTTAGAAAAATGATTAATATAATTGCTTTACTTTCAATCATTTTTATGAGAGTTAGTTATTACATAACTACCCCCCTGTGTAGTTGTCTACTTGATTGTTTTGCAGGTGATTAAAGGGATAGTTTGGAAGGAGTACGAAATGTTTTCAACTATGAGATCATCATCGAACATAGGGAACTTGGTATCTTTTTTTCTTCTTTACTACTAGTAGTTAGTTAATCAAGTTAGTTACAAGATATTTTGATTGCAATTTTGAGACTGAGTTCGCTTTTTAAAGGTCATCGCTCTATTATAACTTTAACCTATAACCATAGGGGAATTTCCACGTAACATAATGAACTTGTAAAAATCGTAGAGTAGTAATTTTCCAAATCAAGTTAAGGAAGTAATGGATAGAAATATATTAAGAATGATTAGTACAAACATTCAAAAAAATAAAGACCTCAATTACCTAAGTGAGTTGATA
>JASDQU010011052.1:91501-107049 GCA_032191745.1 Picea mariana
AAGATGTAACATGGTTCAAATGGCTAACAATATACTATCAGTTGTCATGATTGTGTTACAGTTGATCTTGATGAGACAGGTGCACAAGACAAAGTTCTGAGACAGAGGACAAGTTGGGTGGCCTATCGTGAGCTTTTTGACTGGTCAGTGACCTTTTGGGGACCAAAAGGTCATTTGGTGGGGAGGTGTGATCCAGAATCGAATCCAGGAGCCTGACAGGGCTAAAAAAGGCTCAAAAATGAAAGTGCTCAGAATCAGATGAAACCAATTCCATTGCGTCCATCTCGTTTTCCTGATTTCGACCATATATTTACTTCGTCAAACGAGATCCGTATGCGAAAGATATCGCATTCTGATCGAAAACCCAAATAGGTAAAAAAAGGGGGGGTGACTGTACAGTCCGTACAGTCCACATGTCAGGCTGACTGTACAGGCTGTACAGCCGTATCGCTGACGTGGTAGCATTTGGAGATGACATGTGGCAGATGATAGGGCATACAACAGGTGAGGGTTGACACGTGTCACCACTGTAAGGGTGACACGTGGCACATAATGACACCAGCAGGCTGACGTGGAAGGTACAGTGGCATGCTGATAGGGTAGGTACGTGGCATACAAGTGGACGAACCATTGTTTGAAAAGTGGCAGTGTCTGATTGGTTGTGGAGGTGCCACGTGGCACCCTCTGGTTGGCTCTCCGGTGTTTAGCAAAATTGTGTTATGAAGCTCATGGGATTTGAAACCCCAACCTCCAACAGGGATACGGACTGGCAGGACCGGGCTAGCCACCTCGTCCACTGATGGTACTTGATATACATATGTGTAAATTTATATTTAAATTGTTTTAAAATGTTAATTCGGATGGAGGAAGGGCTGGGGGCCTAGCCCCACCCCATGGACATACCGCTCATACGACCATGACCAATGTTGGGGGCGCTCCACTATGCACGCAGATTTGGATAGAGCCTAGCCCTTGGACTTCGGCTCCTCCATGTAACCACCGGCGCAAATCGGGGAGGGCCTATGCCTTAGGTCACATTTTATTAGGCCAAGGATATATGCAGAGCCCCAAAAACCAGGAGCTAGCGCGCAGGTGGAGCGCCTGGCCACATAGTCACCCCCCTGTATGACCAGGGGCGCGCACTTTTGGGGGCTGCGCCCAAATTAAACTTATTTGGTTTTTTAAAACTATATAGTTGATTTTTTATTATATTATGCCTGTAATTAATGGATTTTAGCCATTATTGGGAGATTTTGAGCCCTGTTTGAGCCCAGATTTTGGGAGGAAGTTGGGGATGGATAACTAACTTCAGATCTAAAAAAACCAGGCCTGTTTGAGGCCATGGAGGATAGTCATAGCAGATTTATGATGAAGGGAAGCCAAGCCAAAGCCATTTTTATGCAAGGAAGCAGTTGAGGAGCAGACGCTTGCGGGCCATTTCTGGGAGCTTCGGTCATCCATTTTGCGTGCCATTTCTTCTGCTGGGTTCTAGAGATCTGGAAGAACATGACCATATCAGTGTATACATTAGCTTTCCTGAATTAGTTTTCTGTAAAAGAAGGCCTCCTAGACAAAAGAGAATGCAATTTATGAAATTATAGGTTTCTTGGATAGCATAAGTTAATGATTGTGGGTTCTCGGGGTGGCGGGATGAAAATTGGGCTTCTGTTGTTCCGTGCTCTGCAAATAGCATGGAGAGTTCCTCCATTATTCCGATTGACCACAGTTCGGTTCCATACGTAGCCAGTTTTATGGATGTGGCTTCGCGGATAGGTTGTATCGAACTATGGTGTATACATTAGCATTTCCGAATTAGTTTTCTTTATAAGAAGGGCTCCTGGACAACATAATTAAAACATAGGAAATATGAAATTTTATAAAGTAGATATATAAATCATGGACGAAGCTCTCATCCCATAGTTAGCTAGTTTTTGCATCTCTGGTTCTCGGGGCAGGCGGCTGAAAATTGACAATTAGAGAGTTCCATGATATACAAATTGATAATCGAACTTGCGGACTATTTTAATTTGAAGGGCGTTATGTCCAAAAAATTTAGCATTCTCGAAAATAGTTTACTTTACGTACGTTTTACATACCCTGGTGGAAAAAAAACACACAAAAAAAATAGTAAGCATTTTTTGGATCACGGGTTCTCGGGGTGGCAGGCTCTAAGTTTGGTTTCTGTTGTTCCGTGTCCTACAAATAACACAGAGAGTTCCGTGATATACAAATTGACAATCAGACTTACGAAGTATTTAAACTTGAAGGGCTGGTGCAAAAAAACTAGCATTCTCGAATTACTTTTCTTTACGTACGTTTTACATACGGTCCTAAACAAAACCAAAAAAATAGTAGTAACGTTTGTTACATAGGGCTCCATCCCCACTACCTTCAACGCTTCCCAATACACATTAAATATGTTTTCAAAAGTAAGAACCGACCATATAGGTTTGAAAAGATGGGCTTTAATAACTGGAAAGCTCGAGGGCATCTCCCATTAAAATGAATAGACAGGTGAATATTATGGGATCTGGTAATTTCTTTTTGCCTGCATTTTGAATTTGCGAAAATACTTTCTTTTTGTTTTCTTTGCTTGTGCAGTTTTAGTTTTCTTAAAATCTTCAGCATAGTTCATGAACATTTTGCCAACAAAGGCCTTGACGTCATGTCCCTCTTTAATATTGTGCATTTTGAAATGATGGACTTTAATAATTGGAAAGCTCGAGGACATCTCCCATTAAAATGAATAGATATGCGAATACTATCGGATCTAGTAATTTATTTTTGCCTGCATTTTGAATTTGCGAAAATACTTTTTATTTTATTTTTTTGCTTGTGCAGTTATAGTTTTCTTAAAAGGTTCAACATATTGACGAACATGTCACCCACAGAGGCCTTGACGTCATGTCCCTCTTTAATATTGTGCATATCTTAGATGTCAGATTTTAGAATCTGCTCGGATATGGGAGTTTTAATACGTGCTGCTAGTCACTATTCAATGTACGTATTCAAAAATATTGGCATTAATAAGTGAAAATATCGACAACATATGTCATTAAAGTGAATCAACACAAAATCTACGGAAGACCATCCGACGTTTGTTTTAAATACTTATTGCCATTTCTCTCTATCATCAAAGAGTTGCGCTTTAGGGTGCCTTCATTCTAATGTTCCTAGTCATGGACATGTAAGACAACTTAGAGATGTGATTGAGGGGCACATGAAAGAAGACAGACTAGTTTTATGTGACGTGAGCTTTGAGTAAAAAAAAAACTCTGTTATACAAGAGAAACTCAGAGAGGACGAAGAAAAAAGAACAAGTATGTTCTGGTTGGTGTTCTCCCTGTCTTCGATGCTTTGGTTGGTTGAAAAGGTTGCCTGGAGATTTGTTGGTTGAACTTCTTTGTTTTCTTGCTGGGAATTGTAATGGATTTTGAGGTCACATGCAAAATAGTTCTTCGTTTAAGTATATAGCTTCTTCCAACAACACAGATTTGGCAAGTGTATCGAATTGTAGATATTGCACTAGTATTTGTCTACCTTGGAGGCGGGTAACATAAACTGTATGGGTGGATAAAACGACATATTATCACTACAAAAGTTTCTATTTGATAGTTTGATGACCTGCATGTGGGTTTGGTAGCCGACTTGACAGAAAGCTATGTTCTTTGTCAAAGTTTGTTTGGTTTCCTTTGGATGTAGTTGCAGACTCCACATATTTGGCGTGACCTCCGAACATTCCAGACCATTCTGTCGGCCACCATACCTCCATCACTATGAGGAAATATATATTCTGATGCCATTTGCAACATTTTATACACTTTCCATCCCTGTGCTGGTGCATTCTGCAACATTTGATGCACTTGCCACACCTCTGTTTCCCAAAGAAGTTATGTACCTCAACAGATTTGCATTTTGCATCTGGGTTGGACATTTCTTTCATTTTACTGTAATAAAGAAAAGAAGTTCCACATACAAATCCTCAGGCAGGCTTCTCAACCAAACAGACGATCGAATATAGCGAGAATACTAGTCACTACCTACAGACAAGTTAATCAAAAAACTAGGATAGATGTACTTGGCAGCATCGATTAAGTACAAAACCCAAAATTGATATTGAACTTGTTTTTTACGAAGAAAGAGCTTGAACGCCAAGAAAACTATGAAGAAGCTTCATCAATGTGCATATTTTCTATTGGTCGAGGGCAGGCGAAATCACAATTGTTGTCGCAAATAGCCTCAACTGTATTTTGTAACCCATCTTATTTGAATATAGAATAATTTCAGTTTATATTTTAATAGTATTTTCCAATTTCTGGTATTTGTTTTAATTGTATTTTGTACCTTCTTCCCCTGTGTCGTTAAACATGAAGGACAACCTTTCATTTCTGCTACCCACTACTTGAATCTAAATAAAACCTGTTGTGTTATTTCTTTACATTTTACATTTAAGAATAATTAATGAGTTACAACAACACAACTGAACTGTTGACGCAATGTTCCTGTGAAGTATGTTGGATATATTGCAGCTTTTTCTATTTGATAATATCTGTGAATATATACTAATATCCGTACTATTGGAATAAATACAAAAAACTTCCTCTTTGGCAAAGCTTAGGCAATTATGTTTGGGTTTGCGGTATTAAACAACTATGTCCACTGTTTCATCATATACATCTTGCAGCCTAAGAACTTCTGTGGTCTGCAATTTATGCTTTAATTACTTAAAGTCACACCAAGTTTTTATTGCATTTAATTTAATTGAGATATTGATGTTTATGGAGAGTCGATGTTTGTTGATGTCATTGCAACGAATACAATATGAATAGATGATAAGGATTTGATCTCGTTGAGACCACAATGCAAGTTCATGTTTCTTATTGCGCTATGTTCATCTTACAGTCAAATTTTTTGTGGTTTCAATGAAATTTGCAAGCTGAAGAGCATCTTACAAATTGGGAAATCATTTTCATTTGAAACATAAATGATCCATTAATATATATTAGTATGAATACTATACATATAAACATGAAAACTTTCTCCATTTATAGATACTAGTATGAAAAATATTGAAATAGATATCAAAACTGTCTTGGCCAATACTTAGTCAGTTATTTGGGTAGCATGCCCCGGGTTCGCGACACCCACCACCTATGTCCCCTATTTTGTCATATACATGTTGCAGCCAAAGAACTTCAGTGATATACACTTAATGATTTTACTAGTGATATGCAATTTATGCCTTAACATCTCCATCTACATCCTCGCACCACGGATCCGATCGTCCGCTGTTCTTTTCCATACTTAGCCAATTTTATGTCCACCACTGCGGGGCTGGTGCTTGCGAACCCAGCTGCTTATCGTTCCGCTATATACATCTTGCACTCAAAACATCTGTGATCTACAATTCCACTGCGGGTTCCTTGTATACATTAAGTTCGTTCAAAGTATCTGTTCCTGCTTTCCATCCCCAACAACTACGTGTCCTTCCTGATATACATCAAAAATGCTCTTACTAGTGACAAATGGACACAGTGATACGAAAGATACTTTTGTAATCTGCAATTTATGGCTTAACTAGTGACAACTCAGCAGGGATTCGCAAGCATTTTCATTAATAATCAAACACTAGATGTTCTTCTACGAGATAATTAGTTCTTTTTCCCTTCTCTTCTTCCCATGTATTATCTACACTTCCACTGCGAACTCCGTCCTTTTTCCATTATTTTCTTCCTGTGTGTTATGGGACTATAAAATATGGACATGATATTTTATAGAGCATGTACAAATTCCGCATTCCATACCTAGCGACATTTTGGATCGTGGGTTCTCGGGTAGGCGGGCTCAAAATTGGGTCTCCATTGTTCCGTGGCCTACAAATAACACCCAGAGTTCCACGATATACAAATTGACAAGCGAACCTGTGGACTGACTGAATCAACATTGCACTTCTATTGTTTCGTGTCCTCCAAACAATGCTCCCAGTTCCGCGATATAGAAATTGACACACGGAATGCAGGACTGACGGGGTGGAAATTGCCATTGTTTACGGATGGTAGTCCTTATGAAGTATCTAACAGTATCTAAAAAAATATTTTGAATACTAAATTAGCTCTTAGTAGTGACAACTGGACATAGAGGTACGAAATAGTTGGAATTGCACTCTCTGCAATATACAAATTGACTATCGGATTCCGACATCGTCCACTCTTCTATGTTACAGATTATGCATTGAACTGTTACAAGCGATACAATTAGAAGGTCCGAGCCTCGCCTCCTCTGCAGACACCTTCTCAGCCTGTTTTGGATCCTCCTATTGCCGGGTTGATATCTTATAGAGCATGTATGAATTCTGCATTCCATACCTAGTGACATTTTTGATCGCAGGTTCTCGAGCGGGCGAGCTCAAAATTGGGCCTCCATTGTTGTGTGTGTTGCAAATAGCACCCAGAATTCTGCGATATACAAATTGACAAGCGAACCTGCGGACTGGTTGACTCAACATTGCACTTCTATTGTTCTGTGTCCTCCAAACAACGCTTCGAGTTCTGTGATATACAAATTCACACACGGAATGCAGGGCTAGAAGGGTTGATATTGCCATTGTTTACAGATGCTAATCCCTATGAAGTATCTAACAGAATCTAAGAAATTATTTTTGATACTAAATTAGCTCTTACTAGTGAGAATTGGACATAGGCACGAAACAGGTGGCATCGCACCCTGCACAATATACAAATTGACTACTGGGTTTGGATATCGTCGGCTCTTCTGTGTTCCAAATTATGCATTCAAATGTTCAGAATGATACAAGTTGAACATCGGTGACTTGCGTCTTCTGTAGACACGTTCTCAGCCTGTTTTGGATCCTACTGTTGGCGGGTTCACTAAATGTGCAACTCTTGGATACTGTTTTGGGTTGGCATCAAGCTTTGTTGTACCACGGTTCACAAATGTGTCGAAGTATCTATTGCTGCCTCAGTTGGCATCCGACCCTCCGTAATATACAAATTGACTACCGAGTTCACATCTTCTACTCAAAATCTCCGTGATCTACAATTCCACCGTCGACTCCATTGTCCCTTTTCCCTTTTCTTCTTCCCCTGTATTATGGCTCTTTGGTTATATACTTGGTTGCCTTTCTATAATCGCGGGTTCCAGCATTGGCAGGCTGACTTATTTATCTCCATCTATATAATCACACCAGGAATCCGACCGACCGCTATTTCTTTCCATACTTAGCCAATTTTATGGCCGCGGTTGCTGGGTTGGAAATCTACAATTCTACCGTGGGCTCCTCGAACCCGCAAGCTTCATTGTGCCATGGTTCACAAATGTTCTTGCTAATATACATTGGTTATGCTCTTACTAATGACTCTTACAAGTGATAGATGCACACAACAATACGAAACGGGTTCACGGAATCTCCAATTCTTAGTCAGTGTTTCAGGTTTGCGCATTTGAACTATGCTTCTTCTTGTTTCGTGATATACAAATTGCACTCAAAATTTCCGTGATTTACAATTCCGCCGCAGAGTCATTGGTCCTTTTTCCCTTTTCTTCTTCCCTTGTATTATCGCTTTTTTGTTATATACTTAGTTGCCTATCTATAAACACAGGTTCTAGCCTTGGCCGGTTGAGATATCTTTATCTCCATCTATATAATCACACGACGAATCCAACCGACCGCTATTGCTCTCCATACTTGGCCAATTTTATGGCCATGGTTTGCAGGTTCACGGTTTTGAACTCTGCTTGTTGTTGCGTCATGTACATCTTGCACTCAAAACTTCCGTGATCTACAATTCCAACGTAGGCTCGTCGAAATCACAACCTTCACTCTACCACTGCTTACAAATGTTTCAAAGTATCTCTCACTGCCTTCCATCCCCACTAACTTCCTATCCTTCCAGCTGTCTTACCATACCCTCTTCGTTGTTACACATATTGCACTCAAAAATTTCCGAGGCATACAATTTGACCCTCTCCCCCTCACCTTCAACGGTTGTACCTTGCAACCCTATTTTGTAGTGGTTTTTTTCCCCTGCCCCCAACCTCCATCCTTTCTTACTATGAAATTAGAAACCTTTCATAGTAACAACCGACCATGCAGGAACCGTCAACATTGTCATTAATGGGCGAAAATCTTGAGGAGATATCCCATTATTATGCATTAAACCAAGATCTGTGGAGAGTTATTTTGTCCCTTCCAATTGTTCATCTCAAACACGCATTGTCGTGTTGGATTGCTCAAGAAATCTACAATGCTTAATCGCTCATTGCAATATTCACCATGTTCACATTTCTATGTATGCAATTACTATTGTTTAATGTTAACAACGCATCATGCAACAGCCGTCCAAATTGTCATTAATCAACGAAAGTCTTGAGGACATCTCCCATTCACAGGCTTTTGACCAAAATTTGCCTAGGGTTATATTATCCCTTCCAACTTTTCATTTCATTCATCGTCTGGAACAAATAAACGTTATTGTAGACTTATGGCAGCAGGGCGAGAGCAGTTTTGTGGAGATACAGTAAATATGTTCACACAAGAGGACTAGACCTTCCACTGGTCCAGGGCATACTTTTACTATTCATCTCGTTCCGCCCAGAATGAAGTGATTTGGACCTCTGGAATCGCTCGTACAGGCTGCATCCCTGAAGTTTTTGACTATAAGGAGGTGGTATCTTGGTGCGTCGAAAAATATATTCGAGACAAAAGAATTATTCCACTGCGCAAGCACTCTCCTGTTTCTTTGTCACTTCAGGTCTTCCGCGAGATGTTAAAATTGTCGAAACCAACATTGATGTTCAGAGGACAAGACTGGAAGAAGTTTCTAGAAAAATATCATAATGGGTTGGACATCTTAGCCGACTTCCTCGAAGACCCCACAACAGTTCCTGAAGATATCACAAGGCTGCAGGTAAGTTCCTTTAGAAATCCATTTCGGGAAATTGCTTGGTTCTTTACAAGAATAACGGGACAGGCATCCACAACAAGCATTTCCCATATAATTATTTATATTTTGTATTTCACAGTCAAGGAACAATACATTTTCGATTGGGGGAACCTAATTTCCATTGAGCTCTGTTCCCAGTTGTCACGATTCAAATAATTGAATAAATTTTATATGTCATCGTACTTGATTTTCACAATTGTGTATTGTTTTCCCTTTCCAAAACTTTCTCTTTCAAATAGAAAAACTGTGGATTCGACCTAGTAACATTGTGGCACGAGGGCTTGTGGAGGCACAAGGCCTTCCATTGTTTTTATGAAGTTTTTAATGTCTTTGTCTTAGTTTTCAAATATTTACTGTTAGGCAAGGATGCTCCGCAGATGTCTGGCCAGACAACCAAGTTTTTGAACAAAAAGGGCACACTTGAACAAGAGGAAAATCATAGTGTGCTCATGGTATTTGTCTCTAAGGAAAATCTTCCCTTCCTTCCTTGCTTCCCATATAATTATTTATATTTTGTATTTCACAGTCAAGGAACAATACATTTTCGATTGGGGGAACCTAATTTCCATTGAGCTCTGTTCCCAGTTGTCACGATTCAAATAATTGAATAAATTTTATATGTCATCGTACTTGATTTTCACAATTGTGTATTGTTTTCCCTTTCCAAAACTTTCTCTTTCAAATAGAAAAACTGTGGATTCGACCTAGTAACATTGTGGCACGAGGGCTTGTGGAGGCACAAGGCCTTCCATTGTTTTTATGAAGTTTTTAATGTCTTTGTCTTAGTTTTCAAATATTTACTGTTAGGCAAGGATGCTCCGCAGATGTCTGGCCAGACAACCAAGTTTTTGAACAAAAAGGGCACACTTGAACAAGAGGAAAATCATAGTGTGCTCATGGTATTTGTCTCTAAGGAAAATCTTCCCTTCCTTCCTTGCCACATCACAGACAAGATGTTTGTTGCAGAAATAGCAAGGAAATACAACCACTGGTTGCATTTTTTCCATGACAAGAAAAAAAAAACCAATTCATTTCTCTGCCCTGGAAAGTCGGAGACTTCGTGTGCAGAAACATCAACAAGATTAACGAGTTTTCCGCCCATTTCAATAAATTGAACCTAACGTACGATGAAAGGCTAAAAGGGTTCAACCCTAATGGCATTTTTTGAGAATATTTACTGGGTGTTGGCTTTAACACCTCTTTTATCCATAAACACCTGGCTCAAGACAGGGACAGTGATGACAACAATTCTGCTTCTTCCGATTACGATGCACAACATTGCAAAGCATGACTGAATTGTGTAGACAACATGGAAAAATATCTGGTGAGAAGAGTACCCAGTCCCCCGCCAACACTCCCAAAAGCACGACATCACGGAGCATCGCTTCGACGATCCACCCCAGTAAAAAAACAACCCAAAAATCTTCGAACGGAGGAGGAGATAAGAACCCTACTCACATAAATATTGATAGTTCTCACAAAATTCCACTGACGAAGAAGAGAAAAAAAAATGCAGGGCAGGTGGAGGAACCTGAAATTGAAAGTGTAAAACTGCAACTCGAAATTGAAGAACAACACATGCAGAAAATTGGGTCGTCCACGGTAGAAATATCTGACACCGAATTTTTTGACATAGATGAATCCTTCATAATCCAGAGCGCTATTTTTGAAAGCCAATCTAAAAGCATGGTCATCGAAAAGAGACATGTAACAAACAAGAAAGGCAAATCTCGCACAGAGATTGACTTTAGAAAAATGTTGCCATCCCAAATCTTCTCATGTCACCAAGTAACCGATGCCATTCTTCATGATTCCATTGGAGGAATGGAAACAGATCATGCCAATCTGAAACATCGCCTGAACAAATTTGAGAAGGCTTTCACTGGAACCCCAGAATTTGCCAGTCCTTTGGAAAAAATATGCCTGCTACCACTGCAGCGAAGATGAAAGTATCCTCTACCCTCCTTGCATGCTCTAGATCCCTTGTAGAGAATAACATCAACAAAAGAATTCAACTAGTTACTAAAGCATGGGAAACATCACAAAATTAAGTTTCCTTCGGAAAGAAGGCCAATGATTTGCTGGAACATTTGAAGGCGAATTTTAAAAATGAACAACTTTTCTGTGAGCAGGTACTGGTGCCTTTTGCCAACTATGCCGTCAACACATTGGAACTGAAAAGAAGACAAGAGAAAATCCCCTCCCTAAAGCGCACCAAAAAAGTAAAAGCATGTTGGCAAAAGAAAGTTGACAACCTGAAACTCATTGTCAAATCATGTAAAGAAGTCATATTAGAAAAGGAATATTTATTCACAAGCCTGCTACAGATGGACTTAGCTGGAACTACCAATGAGGTTCAAGATTCTAACTTAATTCTCAAATCCTTGTTAGTCACCAAAGAATCCTTCCAGGAACAAGTTGATATTTTAAAGGGGTTGTCTTTCGAAAAGTTTTATGGCATACTTGAACATCGTCTAGATGAGCATGAGCGCTGGGTACTGGACTATGGCTCACACAATGAAGAAATTGAACAGAGTCTGCATAGTGTTTCAATAGATCTAAGGAAATTAGAAACCGACCTTTACGACATAGAAATCCGGGATGAAATCAACACAACCCCCATGAAAAGATACATCGAAGAATGGTTCCAACAGAGAATGGGCGACCTCGTCCAGGAAGGGAAACAACCAGTCAATAGGACTCCACTGCCCATTGACGACAACAACAAAAACCCACCGACTTCACAGTAACTCTATACTGCCATCTTGTTTTGTTTATCAATTCAGTTTAAGTCTATGCTCTCATCTTATTTTCTTTATCAATCCACTTATGTCCTCTTTAAATAAAAAACTATAACCAAAGACTCATACCTTCCAATTTCTTCTTTTCAGGTCTTCTTCTCTATCGTCGCACACTTCTTCTTTCGACGTTCCTAATTCTTGTACTTATTTCTTTTTATGGTCCGCGGGAGCCCCAATCCTAGTCTATATGACAAACACATTTACAATTCCAGAAACATGTAACATACATTATTAATTTTTGATAAATTCCAAAGAAATTTGATTCATCAATGCCCTTATTGTATACTAAATTTTAGGTTTCCAGGAACCTTTCTTGTTTGTTCCAATGAAAACTAATTCGGATATGCTACATTTCTTGTCTTCTATTCTATGCTAATTTTTTGGTCTTCAACGACGTTGATGTAATTTCCAGAGATATGTAACAGACATTATTTATTTTATAATAAGTTTGTATAGTTGACAAGCTCGCTTGTCAATTTGTATATCGTGGAACTCTCGAAGCTATTTGTAGGTCACGAAAAAACAGAGGCCCATTTTTGAAACCGCTAGCTCGAGAACCCGCGATCCAAAAACTGCCTAAGTATGGAATGAACACTCCATACATGCTCTACAAAACGTGTGCAAATAAAACTAATTCGGCAATGCTATATCTTTTTTGTCCAAGAAAAGCCTTAGTTTTAAAGAAAACTAATTCGGTGTAACAACCGTTATTACTATTCTATTATATAACAGACATTATTAATTTTTGGTAAATTTCTATACTCCGCAACTCCACTTGTCATTTTGTATATCGCGGAACTGTCGGTGCTATTTGTAGGGTGCCCAATTTTGACCTCGCCAGCCCGAGAACCCGCAATCTAAAAACTAGCCAAGTATGCAATGAGGGCTCCATGCATGCTCTATAAAATCTCATCCCCATACTTTATAAAAGTACAAATTTTGTATCTATAAAACTAAATATCTACTTTATACAAATACATATTTCGTATATATAGTTTATTTATTTCTGATGAATTTCTATAGTTTGCAACTCCACTCCTCGATTTCTGTATCGCTGAGAACATTGGAGGCCCAATTTCTGTATCATAGAACTGTCCATGCTATCTGTAGGTCAAAGAACATCAGACGCCCAATTTTCATCCCACCAACCGAACAACCCGCGATCCATTATAAAAGTACATATTTCGTATGTATAAAACTAGATATCTACTTTATAAATTACATTTTTAAAATTTCTATACGTCGCAACTCCACTTGTCATTTTGTATATCACGGAACTGTCGGTGCTATTTGTAAGGCACGGAACATCGGAGGCCCAATTTTGACCCCGCCAGCCCGAGAACCCGCGATCCAAAAACTGGGCAAGTATGCAATGAGGGCTTCGTGCATGCTCTATAAAATCTCATCCCCATACTTTATAAAAATACAATTTTCGTATCTATAAAATTAAATATTTACTTTATACAACTACATATTTCGTATGTATAATTTATTTATTTCTGATGAATTTCTATAGTCCGCAACTGCATTCCTAGATTTCTGTATCGCATAGAACATCGGAGCCCCAATTCCTGTATCGCAGAATTGTCGGTGCTATTTGTAGGGCACAGAACATCAGACGCCCAATTTTCAGCCCGCCAGCCGGACAACCCGCGATCCATTATAAAAGTACATATTTCGTATGTATAAAACTAGATATCTACTTTATAAATTACATTTTTTAAATTTCTATACTCCGCAACTCCACCTGTCATTTTGTATATCGCGGAACTGTAGGTGCTATTTGTAGGGCGCGAAACATCAGAGACCCAATTTTGACCCCGCCAGCCTAAGAACCCGCGATCCAAAAATTGGACAAGTATGCAATGAGGGCTCTATGCATGCTCTATAAAATCTCATCCCCATACTTTATAAAAATACAAATTTCGTATCTATAAAATTAAATATCTACTTTATACAACTACATATTTTGTATGTATAATTTATTTATTTCTGATGAATTTCTATAGTCCGCAACTCCACTCCTGGATTTCTGTATCACATAGAACATCGGAGGCCCAATTCCTGTATTGCAAAACTGTCAGTGCTATTTGTAGGGCACAGAACATCAGATGCCCAATTTTCAGCCCTCCAGCTAGACAACTCGCGATCCATTATAAAAGTACATATTTCGTATTTATAAAACTAGATATATACTTTATAAATTACATTTTCAGTATATATAGTTTATAAATTACTACTTCGGTAATGCTATATTTTTTGTGTCCAACAACCTTTCAAATGTTGATAATTTTTTATATTTTTCAGGAAGAACTAATTCGGGAATACTATGTTCTGCATGAAAACTACATGTATTTCAACTTTCTAGTCACGTGTCTGTACTAGGCCGCATTTATTCGCATCCCAACCTGGTAGGGACTACGCTGCCATGCAACACTTGTTGTAAAATGGCCTAGGATAAATGACAAACATGAGGGTTCCCATTTCCCTCCTATAACATATAAATTGCATTTGGGAACCAATCATAGCCCTTCATATCCTTGTGCTTCGTAATAAAATATCCTTTATATCTCCTTAACAAATAAACATATTTATCTCACACCTTATGCAACCTTAATGCAAGCAAATAAATGATGTGTTTAAAATAAATAAACATAAGTAATCATAAATTGGGCTATCCAAAATCAAGTGTAATAGATTAGTGAGTTTTGATGGTCCTGTGAGTCAGTGGGTGAAGTTTTTGCTTTTTCAGTGGGAGGTGGTCAACAAATCAATCTTGTGGAGTCAAGCACTTTGTTTTTATCTTATTAGTCCCCAACGTAGGCATAGAGGGACTATAGCAATCGACAATTCATTGACCTGGTATTAGTTAGTCCTTTGACCACAAATATTTGCATAATATCTAATGTTGGAACTAGGGAGAAAAACACATTGATTTTTATATAATAAAAAGTACCATATATGTCACGATCTTATTGAATAACAGATTGAAGGTCTTA
This sequence comes from Picea mariana, assembly GCA_032191745.1. Taxonomy (NCBI): domain Eukaryota; kingdom Viridiplantae; phylum Streptophyta; class Pinopsida; order Pinales; family Pinaceae; genus Picea; species Picea mariana. Next base: position 106,265 of record JASDQU010011052.1, read on the forward strand.
TTGCCGACTTCGCTATTCCCGATGTTTTATATGTTAGCATATCCAAACTTTTTGATCGTATACGGTCTTTTTGAATCATATATTTTTTTATGCATTGCTTGAAGGTGAATTAATGCTAGCATTAGTTCGAATGTTTGTCTTAGCATTTTCTGCTAGCTAAATTTATCCCTATGTATGATATGCTAGCGTATCCAAGGTTTGTTTATTTATTATTATTATTAAGTACTTAACGTATGCAAAGCCTGCCACACGCATTCTTTCTTAAATGTTTACACAGCGCGAGGCCCTTGGACGGTTCTGACAACTTTAAATGTTTCCGACAGCCTTAAATGTTTACCTAACAGGCCTTAGAGCCTTAAATGTTTACTTAACATGTATATCACAGAACATGATGGACATGAACAATAAAAATAAATTTGGAATTTTGGAATTTTGATTTTGTTTATTATAATAAAGATGAAATTTATTTTTATTTTTCATTTTTCATGTCCTTGTTCCACAATATACATTTTGCACCCAACATTTTCGTCATATACATTTTGCACCCAACAATTACGGAGTCGCGGGTTGGAGGAGTCGCGAGTTCACATTTTTCATTTTTCATGTCTAGTGTGTTCCGTGATATACATTTTGCACCCAACACTTCCGTCATATACATTTTGCACCCAACAATTCCTTCATATACATGAGACTAAGTAATTTATAGAATATTATAAAATTGTACCAAGATTTATAGTAATTTATATAATGTTATAACACTTTTTACTTAATGAATAGTATAAACA
>JASDQU010011052.1:132656-142922 GCA_032191745.1 Picea mariana
CCCGGGTCAGCCACTCTATAATTCGGCCATGAGGCTCTTTACAGTTTCATCCAAATTCGAAGGGGTTTCCACTTCCCTCCTTTCGTCATATTCTTTGTCTCTATTGTGGGAGCCATCCCCCACTTCATGGCACGTCACCAGCCTTTATACTTGTATTTTTCCCATGATTTACTGACTTCTTGAGTGATGAAAAAACACTTATTGTTAGCCAATAGTCTATTAGTTTATAAACAACACACAGTTCATATTTATTAAATACACACATAGTAGAAAGCTTCATTCTTTTCTTCAGTAAAAGTTTAACTAGACTCTTTAGGAAAGAGATAAGATAGGGCGTCACCCTTAAAAGTAATTTAATTATGTTTTTACACAATTCCTCCATGATCCCAAGCAGGCCAAGTGTAGTAACCATGCTCTGATACCAATTTGACACACGACCTTTGAGTATCTTTCCTAGGGATGGGGCATCAAAATTTCACTCTCCTAAACATTTCAAATCCTCTGTCTGAGGTCTTCATCCTCTTCTACTTACCCATATCATTCTAATGACTACTACCAGGCTTGAATTCGAGCTTTGGGTTGGAAGTTATGGCTTCCCAAAGTCCTTCGAGCATTCATTGGTTGAGGGCCACATGGATCAACCTCACACGTATTGTCTCCAAGCTCTTCATCCATGGTGGAATTCCATCCACTATTTGATCCCACGACTAGACTCAACTTTCGTCTAACATGTAGGCATCTAACATGGAGGCCAACAAGAACTTTGACACTTCGACACTTCGGGGTTGAACGCCTCCCTACCATCTATGCACTATACCTTCTGAAGTCTCATAAGGTTGCCATGTGGTTCCGACCTTTGGACCTTTTGGTCTCGCTCTAATGCTACACCCCAAATCCTCTAGACTCTTGAAGTTCTGGTAACTTCACCTACCACTTTGGTTAGTCGGGCACGTACCACGGGATAACACATAGAAGGGATAGGGGTGACACGTGTCATGTTATAATAAGCATATAGGGTCTATGAGAAGCAAAAATTGAGATGACACGTGGCACATCGATCATGGGTCCACGCCACCATGGTGATTTCGAATTTCCATGTCACATTGGACTGACAACCTTGTAATGTCCCTTAGATCTCACGGTCGAGGTCTAGCCACGTAGATACATAGATTTATGGCTCTTATTACTTCGGGGATTCAGCATTAAGGATTTTTGCGATGCAAACTCCTCTTTTCTCCCAAAGTTGGTCAGTGTCGGTCAAACCACAACTCAAATATGATGGTTAGGAAAAGTCTTCAAGCATCCTTGAATCAAAAACTCTCATTACTTCGGGCTTCAGATCTTTTCGACACACCACACCTCAAATCCCTCGGAGTACCCAGTCTCCGGACTAAATATCTAACACCACGCATCCCCTGTATATCGATGGCTGAGAGGGATCTCGAAGAATCCGAGGATCAAAGGTCCTCATTACTTCGTCACTTTAGACTTCAAGGATTTTGGCGTTATAACACCCCTGTCCTCCCAAAGCAGTCAACGTCGGGCTAACTACATCATGGATCTTATGGCTAAGAAAGAACCCAAAGGATCCCTATATCTATGGTCCTAGTCACTTTGCGGCTCCAGGCTTTGGGGATTTTGGCGTTACTGGCACTCCATTCTCCTGAAGCAGGACTTCGTAGAAGTAACCTGTGTAGGGATCTCGACGATCTCCCCCAAATCTATGACTCTCCTTTACTTTGTAACTTCGGTGTTCAGGGAGTTTGATGCTATAGCATATCTATTCTCCCGAAGTAGAAATTTTTCAAAGCCCTCTCGGTGTAGATCCAATGGATTATGGAATCCCCGAACATTATCGATCGGTGTCTCGCACTACTTCGCGATGGGGAGTTGGGTCCTGGTTTAATCGGTAATATAGGTTCCTCTAACCACTAGGGAAACCTCCCAATGTCGGTCGACCTTACAAGTAACCGTGACTCTCGGTCACCTTCGGACTGTTTGTGACTATTTGGGGCTGACAAAACTCTGAAGTCCCAGACTTCTGAAGTTCCGAAGCCAGAGGGACTTATCTCCCTAAGGAATAGAACATGGTTCCTGGGTGTTGGTCACATGGGTCCTTCTAAACTCTCATGAGTGAAACACATCTTTCTCATCGTGAACTTGCTAAGGACTTGGGTTTGGCATCCTGGTTGCATGGCAAGGAGTCTGAAGGAGATATCCTCTCCAGAACCACAGGGTCAGATTGATGCAATGCTTTCTATCCTAGCCCTCCTACAGGTTTACTTCCCAAGACATCTCGAAGGCTAAACTGGGGCATATAGACAATCAATTAGAAACATAATTCTACAAGAAGGTAAATTCATACACATAGATTGAACATTCAATATAGAGATCATTCTTAGATGTATAAATACATTAATTCATTCATTACTCCATTTCAAAATACAAAATATAGAAATACCTATGAGGACCAGAAATCATGATGTGAATGTTGAAAGGGGTGCATGTTTCCACCCAACCATAGGCTCAGTCACTCCTAACAGATTTACCACTGGCCACCCCTAAGCTAGACCAGGATGCTCTGAGAGATAATTATGTCTTCCAGCTCAGCAACAATCAGGGACAGAGGTTACTCTCCTCCTCCCACAGGATCTTGGAAATGGGTTTCTCTATACCAAGAAAGGAGGCATTCCTGAGTACTTCCTCAATCAATCAACACCCTTATTTATCAGTTTGTATCATAACCCTGCCAGCCACATCCTACTACCAGAACATGTTCCTTTCTCAGTTCTTACTCGAACCCTGAGAAATTAGTCTCTCTTCTCTGCTTCTCTTTGCATGCCCTTCCTCTGCCCACCACGCCTTCCTTTATTTCCTTTGTCAATAAGATTACGTGTGGACCGAATTCCTAGACCGTGGTTAGGTCTAAAAGCCTTTCAGATGGGCGCTCTGTACCATCCCCTCATTAACTCTTGAGGAGGTTTCCCACCTACCATCCTGACTATAATTCATTCTTGGGTCAGAGGATTGTTCTGCTCCTGAGCAATTAAATCCAGAAAGGTATTGGTTTGGTGGGGGTTATCTCAACCATTCCTCGTTTTCCTCACCATCTCTTTCATAGCATCTGTGATATATCTTGGAAAACCCCCGCTTTCAGCAGTCATGCAACACTTGTCCATTTTTGTTAATAACATGAATTACATTCCTTGACCTTTTATACAAAGGTTCATCAAATCAAACATTCACACATATCGAGTTTTCCATTGTCTTTTGGCCAATATATTTATATTTACAAACTAGGGGAAACAGGGGTGTTACACTACTCCTAATGTGTCACCCTCCTTTATGTAGTATTTCTCTTATTGTTCACTGAATGCTTGAGTGTTGAAAAAACATTTCCTGATAGTTACCAATCGACCAATTCATGAACAACACATATCATTACAAGGTGAAGTCAGTTCTTTATTTGGAAACATTAGCAACCTACAATGAAAACTTCCAAAACATCTATCAACAATAGAAGGTTTTGTTACTCTCTTCCGTATAGGTTCATACAAGTTTCTTATAGAAGGGGGGTAAGGTAGGGTGTTACCCCATAATTTCTCTAATAATATTTTTGTGAGACTCGTGCATGAGCCCAAGCATGCCAAGTGTTATTGCCATGCTCTGATACCAATTTGTAATGCACCTAATCTGTATTTAATGAGCAGAATGAAATGAATACAGATTATTAAAATATTCTTAACACAGAATAAAAGAGATACAGTAAAACTAGTTTTCTATTCAATAAGGAGATAAATTGAAACTGTAAAATTCAACGGAAAACAAGCTTGCTGGAATGGTGGCAGCTTATCTCTGAGAAGAGATGTGACGGTTGCGCTCATTCACAAGAAGATGTTTACAATGGGGCTCTTAAGGCATTTTACAATAAAAAGGAATTTCAAAAACCTTAGACATCCAAAAACCTAACCCTAAGAGATGAAGCACAAAAAGTCTTGTGGGCCTCGTTTGGGTAAGTTAGTACATCAACTTCCTAGGGTCACAAATTTTGCATACGATCTTCGTTTTAGGCACACGATAGCCTGTTGGAAAGGTCTAATCAAGAAGAAAAAATTTCGACTGGCACAGGTCATTTCCTTCGTTGGTCACCCGGGCCCCAAATCCCCAAAAAACGTTGTTTAGGGCCTCAAAAGTGCCCTGGAAGTTTGGAACCCGAAAAACTGCGAAGGTGGAAAACTGTTTTTCGAGCCAGTTGAATAGGTGGCTGGCCACTGATATCCACATGGATCAATCCTACCTCCTTAGGAAGCAATGGTCTCCATTGCATTGATTTCCTCCATCAGATGAGGAAAGTTCTGTTGAATTTGGCCCCGGGTGAGCCACTCTCATTGGTGCAAGAGTTGCCCTGCTTTGACGACTCGATAAAGTTGGATCCTTTGTTTTTGAGTGCCCTTGATCTGTGTGTCCACAATTTGATCATTGGATTCTTGTTGCATGCATTCGGGGTTGAGCTCTGTTGGTGCCAACTGCTCTGCTATCTCCGAGGTGTCCAATAATGGTGGGAGATATGGTCGAAGGACAGCCATGTTGAAGAATGGATGCAGAACAAGGAAGGGGGGAATGTTGAGCTCAAAAGCATTGTCACCCACAAAATTGGTGATGGTGTATGACCCATAACGGAGTGGGAGAAGCTTCCGATGGGGCCCTGTAAGGCATTCTTTCTGCAAATGAAATAAAACTCTGTTGCCCACCTGAAACTTATGTGGCACCCGATGTTGATCATGGCACTGTTTGTACTTGGCATTAAACTTTTTTAGAATATCCTGAACCTATTGGCGGATGTGTTGGATCCTCTCAATGAACTAGGTGGCTTTGTCAGCTTCTGCTGGAGTAGGGGATGAGTCGGCCTAGGTGGTTGCCAAGGGTAGTGCAACTTGCCTTGGGATGCATGCATCCCAAGGCAAGTTGAAACAATAGAACCTGCTACAATGAAGATGTCGATCTGGAATGCTCATCAGATGGCTCCAAGATAGAATATATAAGCTGCTACAAAATGCTCCAAAAGAATACTACAATAATCCTCCAAAGGTTGAATATACCATGAATACCAATACAAGAAAGATCTGGGTGGTATGAAGTATCAACCCCAAGTTGGAAGATGGCACGCCCTCTTGAAACCCTGAAGACCCTTAATAATTCATCCCTACTGTCAAAGACCTCCAAATGCTACGTTGAATATGTCAAACTGTATATCGGGATGAGTGGAATCCCCTCCTGAAATCTCAAACCGAAATACCAAGGGAAACTCCTCCAAATGCTAAATCCTCCAATTGAGTTGCGCCCTCGTGAAACTATCAAACCCTACAATTTCGGCCCTAATGAAGGAGGCCTCCAAATGAGTCCAAACTTGGCCAAATGATAGATCGGGGTGATAGGATCCCCCTCCTAAAGTCTCAGGCCTAAATGCTATGGATAACTCCTCCAAACTGAATAGATCTGAATCTCAAAAATGCCCTCCTTCTCTTCAATTTGTCCCAATGCTCTAGGAAATAATATGAACCATAAAATGCTCTCAAGAGGCACTAGAAATCATGGCTAAGGCCCTACAAGTAAAACCCAAATGCTCAAATCTCCAAGATCCCCCTCAAACTCCTACAACGAGCCTTCCTTCACTGAATGGTGCGCCCCCCTTGCTGGAAACCCCCAATGGTGCGCCATCCTTCTCTTCCTATGTCTGTGGTTGGTGTATAACCCTCCTGCACTAATGTAGATCTGAACTAGAATGGTGTGGGAGAGTATTGCATCTCCAAGACCAAGCTAGGTGGAATCTTTCACCACTGAATTGTCCTCTAGGGTTTGTTAAGTCAAAACCCTCAAAACCCCCAAGGTATGGGCTCTCTAGCTAGAAGTGAGATATCAAATTGATAAACATACAGGAATGAATGAATAGAGGCCCTTGCCTCTCCTTTATACTTCCTTCTCACCTTGTCCCTCCAAAGTGACTTTTATTTTATTAATATTTAATTAATTAATTAATTAACCTTTTTACCTCTAAAAAGCGCCTTATCTCTCCTTATGGCTTCTCTGGCCACTGAAAGTCACTTCTCACCATCCCATCCTGTAGTGTTTCTCCTCCCAAATCCAATGAGCTATTACACTGAGAGGTTCCTCCAAGTATTGTGCCCAAAATGACCTCTTCAGTAAATTTTCTTAACTTATAGCTCAAAATACTCAAAGTCATGGAAATCGTAGGAATGCAACGAAACCAAAGCCAACCTGTGAAGAATGGATCATAATGATGAAATGGGATGAGCGATGCAAGTCGGACCCCAAAATACCTCTGAATCATCTCTGTACTCATTGTAACATCCATATGGCTACTCTGGTCATCATAAACCTCTGTAATGTAATGATGTACCAAAGTGGGGACATTACATCTTCAGTGTTGAGCACCCCCTTTTCTTACTCCGCGAAGTCTAGAAATCTCACCACGTGGCCTTAGTCATTTGGGGATCGATGCTCAGCGTTTTCCATTAAACATCCTACGTTTCGGCGGTCAACGATCATTGTTGAACCTTTGACATTTCGACGATCGACGATCATTGTTGGTCCTTTGGTGATCGTCGTTGAACCTTCCTTTATCAAACTACACTCAAATCTTCCGAAATCACAAAGTTATCCTGACTCCCGGGGTGCCAAACATATCACCAGCCACGTTGGCCAGGGGGCATGAACCAAAAGCTGACACGTGGTGAGGGTCAATGGGTGACATGTGTCCTCATTAAGGGGTGGCACGTGTCGTGCTCTAATAGGCATAAGGGCTCTATGAATCGGCCAAATATGGGTGACACATGGCACCTTAGTTACGGGCCCACGTCACCCGAGATGACGTTAGTGAGCCACGTCAACCCCCTTTATACAATATTCTCTCTTTTTTCAAATATCATAGTTGATATTTTTCCACGTGGATCGATAGATCCACGATCCCTGTTACTTTGTGACTCCGGGTTTCGTAGCTTACCAACTCCTCTCGACACGAATCCCCCAAAGAGCCAAGTCTACAAACTCTCGGATCTAGCACCACATGTCCTCTTCCTACCAACGGTCGATATTTGATTTTTTGTTCGCAACTTCAAGAGTTTTTACACCTTTAAAACTATTGGACAAACTCCCCCGAAGTACTAAGTCTCTAGACTACATAATCACTTTCCACATATCCTCTCATCCAACGGTTCTAGTTCGACGGACAACATTCGACAAGGTACAAGTAGGGGCCATGTGTCTCTCCATGACGCGTTCCTAGTTAGTTGGGTAGTCGAGGGTAGGTTCCTTAGATTGATGGCTGAAAGGGATCCTGAAGGATCCAAGGATCGATGGTCCTCATCACTTTAGAAGTTCAGCATTCAGGAGTTCATCATGTATCTTTTGGCTTTCTCTCTGGACCACATCAAATCTATCGCCACGTGTACCTAGCATCCACGGCCAGGATTTACTTTGGCTTGCTGAGCTCCGAGGAAACTCGCACGTCCCTATACCGTCGAATACCTGGACTTTCAGATAACCGTTGATCTATGGACACGTGTTTCCATATTACTTCGTGACTCTGGCATTCGAGATTTTTGACACTAGACCACTCTTATTCTCCCAAAGTGGAACCTCGCTGAAGCGCTTAACGCTACCCTTCCTGAGTCCAATCTAACGATTGAGAGGGATCTCCACTAGATCCCCAGGTCGACGAACCTCATCAATTCGCGACTTCAGTCTTTTGTTATTTTTTAGGGTTGTGGAATCATAAGTTCCGAAGTCCCGAAGTCGAAAGGGCTAGCTCCTTTCGAACTAGTGCAGGATTCCTAGACCCTGGTCATGTGGATCCTTTGGGAAATCTCGTGGGCTAAGCACTAATCTTTTTAGCAGCTCATGGGTTAAAGACATGGGAATGAGCCCTCAGTCAGATGGGTGGATAGTCTGAAGGAAAAACGCTCTTCTCCCAAAGAGATGAACTTGAAATTCATGCTAAGTTGAATTCAAGGAATTGACAGGACTTAGACGTTTTAATTACTCCTACCCTAACTCTCCTGTGGATTCACATCCCATGACTCTCTAGCAGCAAAAATGAGATAAATCAAAGATCATATAGATACAAGAATTTACAGAAGCAAAGGAGAATTTCTAATAATTGTTCAAATACTGAAAGATTTAACCATAAACATAGACATTCCATCATAGCATTCAATATACACACACACACACACACATAGTATGAAAATAGTTATCACAAATGGAGAAGGTGAAGCGATTGTTGAAAGGGGTGCTTGTTTCCTCCCAACCATTGGCACAACCACTCCTAACAGATTTAACACTGGCCACCCCCGAGCTAGACCATGATTCTCTGAGAGAGATTCTTTCTCCTTGCTTCACAACAGTCAGGGACGAAGGTTACTCTCCTCCTCCGACAAGATCTTGGAAACCGATTTTCTCTACTCCAAGCAAGGAGATTTGCACAAGCACTTCCTCAGTCACTCGTCAACCTCATTTATCAGCTTGTATCGAAACCCTTCCCAAGACTTCTTACAACCAAAACAAGCTTGCTTCTCAACTTTTCTTTCAACTCCTGAGTCGAAGCATCCTCACTTCTCTTCTCTCGAGATTTTTTTCTTGACTCTGCTTCCTTGCAGATCTGCCTTTGTTCCCCGAATTACATCCTTTCTTTCCTTCATCGGCAAGGTTGCATGGGTCTGAATCCCAATTAGTGTTCAAGCCTCAAAGCCTGACATATGGGTACCTTGCCCCATCTCCTCATTAACTCTTGAGGATGGCCTTCCAACTACCAACCTGACTAGTAATTCATTTTGGGGTTAGAGGATTATTGAGCAATTACACCCAGTAGGTACTAGTCTGGTGAGGGTCATCTCAACCATTCTTAGTTTCCCCTCACCATCTCTCTCATAGCATCCATGGTCTATCTTTTATTATTTAATGAGTAAAAGTTACTTTATAAATTTTGGGTCACTTAAGTGATTTAAGTGAAATCATTGAAAGATTAAGTCGTGTATGTTGATCTTGTGGAGCAAGATTGAATACCAACAATTAAGATCTAGGGTTAGGGTAGTTACTCACTGATGAGTAAATAAAAGGAGCATTGAGAGAGATGGGGGCACACTTTTTCCAAGAGAGATTGAAAGAAGAGATGAAAGGAAGAGAGAAGGAGTGGCAGAAAGAGGGATAGGCGCCAATCCCAATGATATTTCAAGGCATGCATCCCAAGGCAAGTTGCAACATTTATTATTGTGTGAATCCATACATGTTTGTACTATTGGTACAGATATCAGGCACAAAAACCAAGGTGAATAGTTGTTTCTATACATACTGTACATTTTGTACAACTGACATATGAAAATATGGGCACAAATTTCAAGAAAGGTTGTGGGCACAATTTTAAAGGTTGTAATGTTGCTTGATTGTTGAGATAAGTACAATTTATTAATGTTGAAAATGTATTGATGGAAATTGATTTTATTATCCTTCATGAGCTCATAATAAATATGTCCTTGGCTAATTTCCCCTTCGGGGTTTTTCCAAGGACATTGCCCATAAATCTTTGTGTCAAATGTTTACTTGAATGCTTGTTTGTTGTTCATTTATTTCCGTTGCTAAATTTCAGATTGCTTAGTCATTTGTATTTTTGCTCATAGTTCTAGTTGAATGCATATGGTTTGCTTGAATTGTTGGTGAATGACTATTTGAGGTTGAAATCTAGTTATTGACTAATTGTTTGACGAAATTCACGGTAAATTTAACATATGTTTCCTTGAAAGAAGGTAAGCTGGTAAAAAATGATGACAAGGGGATAACAACATCTCTCCTCCCCCTCCCTTTATCATGATCCATTATCGTGGCATGGTTCCAAAGTCCTTGATGGGTGTTAGCTTAAAGTTTAACGAAGGGGGGTTTCCCCCTTCCCCTAAACCCCTCTTCCCCTATCATGTTAGTGGCATGTGGTGGAAACATGGAATTAAATGGCCCCACTTTCCATTTCATGTGAAAGATGGTAATTGCACATTACACCATTCCATCAAATCCCCCTATGTGCGAACTCTATTGCATGGATTTAAGGTTGATGAATCTCTTGTCTAACATGGAAATTTGTGATGGTATTTGGGATATGTAGAAAGTGAGTAGGGTTTATAATCATTCATCTCTAGATTAGGAGATCCATCTAGAACTATAGAGGAAGAATTTAGGTTATAGGAACTTTAGTTGTAAGTA
>JASDQU010011053.1:21582-35954 GCA_032191745.1 Picea mariana
TAAGTTAATTTAGTTTTAAACTAGGTTAGTTTAGTTTCTTAATTTTGTTTAATTTTAAATTTAATTTTTTTTTTTTAATATATTTTTTTTATTTTCATTTTTTTTATTTTCTTTTAAGGTATTTTTTCCAATTTGTTTCTTTAAATTTTGCGTTTCAATTGTTATTTTTAATTTTATTTCCAAAAAATTAGATTTTACATTTTTTTTAAGTTCATTTTTTATTTTTTTTTATTAAAAATTTGCAATTTGCATTATTTTTCAATATAAATTGTTTTTTTTTTCGTATTTCCAAAAGAGAATTTGTTTTTTTTATTAAATTAAAGAATCTGTTTAGGGGTAATTTTTTTCCCAATTCAATTATTTTCTTAATGTAAATTATTTTAAAAAATAAAATAAATTGATAAATAAATGATCAAGTTATAACACTTTTATATTTAGGAGTCAATTTTTGGTGTTTCATTTGCAGTGGTGCCAGTGGTTACGGCCACAGTTTCAATTAGGTCATAGTGTTTAACTCAAAAAATAAAATGGTGTGGCCACAGTGTCAATTAGGTCATAGTTTTAACTCAAAAAAAAATTGGTGCCAGTGGTCAAGGCCACAGTTTCAATTACATCATAGTTTTAACTCAAAAAAAATGGTGTCAATGGTCAAGGTCACAGTGTCAATTAGGTCATAGTTTTGACTCAAAAGAAAAGTGGTGCTACTGGTCAAGGCCACAGTTTCAATTACATCACAGTTTTAACTCAAAAAAAGGTGGTGCTAGTGGTCAAGGCCACAATTTCAATTAGGTCATTTTTAATTCAAAAAAAAAGTGGTGCTACTAGTAGCATCACTTTTTGATTCGAGGAACAATTTCATGGTTATATCAAGGTTCTATTCGTAATGTCAAGGGTGCAGTTTCAAACAAGTCACAATTTTAACCACCTCCAAAAAAAAGGTGCTATCGGTAGCACCACTTTTTGTTTTGGGGGTTGATTTTTATGTTTTTTACCCAAAAATATGATATTTTTGGGCTAGAGTTCTCGTTTTAAGGTCACATTTCTCGTTAATTTGGTAACTATGTTCTATTAGTAGACATCCTTGAATCAGTGTAAATTAATTATTCAAATATAAATACCACAACAAATATGAAAACTTAAGTAACGTCGAAAACGTAAGTACTCACAAACTTTACAATCCACCCTTTTTTTTCCTCGGTGTCGTGTCTTATGTGTTGATTGGGTACCATTTTATTTTATTTTCTTCAACAAAACAATTGAAAATTAGTATTTAATAGGATAAATAAATTCAATGTACATAAAAGAATAAATGAATGATTAAATGCCGTTGATGCACTTTGTTGTTGGGATGCATCCTCCTGTGATGCAATTATGTTCATTTCTTTTACCATCTCCTTGTACACTCTATTGGACATCTCTATCGATATGCATTGGATTTGTCGTCATTTGTCACTTGGAATTTTCATAATCTTCCTGAAAAACGAAAAAGAACAATAATGTCTTCTTAAATGGACATGAAAGTAAGTATAGAAAAACAAATTAATTTGGTAATTATTGGAACATATTATAGAAAAACATGTTTAGTAGTAATACCTTTTATATGACTATAATACCTTTTATATGACTATTTTTTGTTATCGTGAGTTATTTTTATTGCAAGTCTCACGGGTCTCAATGACCATGGCTCCAGAAACGCTTCTTGTAGTATACGCATAACCTGATTCTTGGAGTCATTGGATTGATTTTTGTATTCTAAGTGGAAATGGCATCTATATGTTCTTTCCACTATATCCCTCAAAGCCTTGTAAAACATGTTTCCCCTCTCATTAACTTCAAGCGCCACTCCATATGAACTGATGACCAAGTCGTCATCATCATTTACATCCTTAAAAAAAATTATCCCCTTAGGATGAGATTCCATTCCCTCATTATCGGTCGCTACATAACATTAAAAAAAAAGTGAAATCGAGTGTTTAAAACTTGATAGTGATTAATGTTACGAAATTCATTTTTAGTAAAAGTCAAAGAAAAACTTGATGTTGACTACCTTTTGATCCACTTGTTTCCTCTCTTTGCAACATTTCCATAAAGCTTTTACACTCTTTTGCACTCAAATTGTGAACATTCTTATCGAGTTTCTTCAAGTTTTTTCTCTGCATGACACGCATTAACCAATGCACATCATTGACTTAAACTTACAAATATTTCAAATTATATATTAATTTTTTAATAAAACTTAAACAACTTACCTACCTCTCTTATTGGGATGAGCTTCCATCATGCTCGCTGAAATAAGATGTTTTCTTTGAAATTGTATCAACGATCTTGTATATAAAAAAAAAAACAAGAATCATCAGAAATAGAAATTATGAAATTTGTGTACAATCTAGTATTTCAGTGTCCTCCATTAAACAGAACGCATCGGGGCGTCAAACATATACTTGCACCAACATTTATTATTAGTCATTGCACACCGTTAACCCATACGCAAATGATATGAAATCAATACTATTTTTTTTTTTACCTATTAGTGTTTTACACATATATATGTGCCCCGGTGTGCTTGTCTATACAGTGAGCACCAGGGCGATTTTCCTGTACAGTGTGCACCAGGGCACTTTTCCTGTACAGTGTGCACCGCGGAAAAGTTTTTTAAAAAAATCGCTGATGACGACAAGGTTGACAAGGTTTAGGTTCTGATGCAATAAGTGGTACCATTGCAATGGATACCAAACGCCCCATATGCAACTAAATAAACCCTATAAAAATCTTTTTCTTAAAAAATAAACCCTAAAAAAATATGTTACTTATAAAAATAAACCCTATAAAAATCTATTGCTTAAAAAAAGAGGAGAACAAGAAAAAAATAGCAAGAAAGCTATGGCTTCCAATATCAAAGGTAACTATTAAACCCTTATATTTTTTTAACATGCATTGAAAACAGCTTGAATCAAATAGGGAAAGATTGAAATGATCGGTACAATGAAATCACATACCTGAAACTTCTTCTTTGCATATTTGTATGTGCCCTACGGATTCCTTCTAGTATTCGTTCTTCAAAAAACTCTAGCCACTCTAAAGTCTTTCATGGTAAATCTCTCTTCCACAAATATTCCCTCTAAATTCTGCCAAAAAAATGAACTAATGAATAGTGTTTTCATTTATAAACAAATACGTCTTGAAAAATGAAATCCTCTCTCTTTTTTTGCTGTGTTTTTCAAATTAGTATGTAAAAACACTTATTAAACTATATATTTTAAAAATTAAGTTTGACGTTGAATCAGTGTGCCTCCCAAAATAGTGTGGCCCGGTGCATATATAGTAAAAAACACATCAATACCAATTGTATAGACATAATAGAAATGCAAACCTCCACTATTAAAATTTACAGATGTTTTGGTTTGCAGAGGTTTTAACGGATGTGAGGTTTCGGTGTGTTTAAGATTTTGTTGCATTGGTGCGTTCTATATATATAAACGCACCAGTGCATTATAAAATAAATAAACACACCAGTGCGTTATAAAATAAATAAACACAGCAATAAATTTTAATATCATATTCATGCATGTATTGATGATGGTTTTAGCTCAAATGTAAGGAAAATAAATTTATAATATCAAATGGCCAATACTTCAGATTCTAACTCATTCCATATCGTTGCAAGTTTGTCAACTTCTCCCACACCGCTTGAAATAAGTCTAGATTTTTTTATAATTCAGTTATCTGATTGAATTTATTTCATTTATGCATGTGCATTTGAATAATTGTTCATTGAATTTTGTAGGATCATAAATGTTGATTTTTCAATAATTTAGGCTTAAGCATGTAGTTCATTCCATTTTTATTATTTTTACTTAAACCATAAACAATTTGTTGCAGCAACCAAGATCACAAGAAGAAACAGCATGCACAAGTACACAAGAAGTATCATGGGAAACCCTTCTCAACAAGGGAAGAAAACCCAGCCAATCATTTTCTATATTCTTCAATAGAAATACCTCCACCACCATAAATACCTAGCACACAAGAGGGTGCTCACAAACCCTAGAATACTAGCGCCTAAGAGAGGTGTGCACTTTTCCCAAGAGCAAGTGTTTGCTGAAATTTCCAAACTCACACTTGTGATATGATTCCTCAATGGGGAATTTACCTATATTTATATTAGACTGAACCTATCAACAGTAGTGTCTATTGGCACAATAGGGTCGACCTCAATAACTTAAAATATAATTAATAATTTCCATATTAATTGTCTTTTACATTAATTATATTTTAGCTTATAGTGGGGCCGACCTGTACCCTTTACATCACAAATAGGATTACAGGTAAGTCTGACTCTTGTACAATATAGAAAGGGATTTCATACACCCACTAGTGCTCATCCACTAGGGGCACATCCATCTGTTCTCATCCACAGGGATGTCCACATCTCTATCTCACTGTGTCTCACAGGAGAACCACACTCACTAGTGCTTAGCCACTAGAATCATGTTCACCTATGCTCAGCCACAGGCACGTCCAACGCGGCAGATCTTCTTTCTCACCGTGTTACACAGAAGAATTATCTGGAGTATCATCTCAACTCTTTGCACAGAGGAGGCCAATACATTGTTTTATCTCTGTCTCAGAACGAAGCACCCAACTCATGGGATTTTTCACATGTTCACCTGTGCTCAGCCATAGGCACGTCCAACTCAGCAGATCTTCTTTCTCACTACGTTACACATGAGAATCATCTGGAGTATCATCTCAACTCTCTGCATAGAGGAGAACAGTAAACCCATCACATGGGCTCCTTCACCCCTCACAGGGTACACAACATTCCATCTCTGTCTCAGAGAGGAACCACACACCCAAATCATGGGCTTCCTCACCCCACACAAGGGCACACAACGTTCCTTCTCTGTCTCAGAGAGGAACCACACACCCAACTCATGGGATTTCTCTCAGGTCGAATTACTTAGTATGTGTCTTGGAGGATGTCTCACGCAGCTGTAATCATCAACACTCCATCTTAGCTAGGGAGGCATTCTCCATCATGCCAAATCTCGCACGGAAGTACTTGAACTTCATCTTGGTTGTAGTCATCAACACTCCCTCTCAGCTAGAGAGGTATTCTCCACCAATCCAATTTGGTGAAGATATTTGCAATCTTCTTATGTGTAGGAAGGTATTGCACATGTACTTCTTTCCTCTGCATCATGTCTCTAATATAATGATATTTTATCTCAATGTGTTTCGATCTATCATGGAACACAGGGTTCTCAAAGAGCTTCACACAGCTCTGTTTGTAATCATAGAATCCATCTCATGATCAAGTAAATATGTTAGAAACTTGTGAAGCCACACTGCTTCACACACTTAATGTTATATACTATGCTTATGTGGTACTCAAGGCCACAAAGCTTTGTTTCCTGATGCACCAGGAAACTATGGCAAACTCCAAGGTAAAACAACAACCGGATGTGCTCTTCCGGTCCACTGTACTTTCTGTCCAATATGCATATCCCTACAAACTCAAGTTTACACTGGAGGCATATCTCAGGCCATATCCAACTATGCCTCGTAGATATCTAAATACATGTTTTTGTTGTTGTCCAGTGAGTCTGTCTCGACTTACTCATGAATTGGTTAAGTACATTCACTGCATAGCATATATCGAGTCTAGTGTTAATCAGATACATCAATGATCCAATCAGTTGTGAATCAATCTCATCTGAATCATCATTATTCATTTCTTCAAATCCATCACCATCGGTGTAGGCATGGATTTGCATTTAGTCATACTGAACTTCTTTAAATATCCCCACTGTATATTTTCCTTGACTCAGGAAAAATCTCATCAGTCCTCTGTCATACTTCTTGTCCCAAGAAGTAGTGCATCATACCCAGATCCTTTTATCTCGAAATTAGAAGTCAAAGCTTGCTTGTATCCAACAACACAACTTCCTGAATAAGTCATCAAAATTAGGCTCTCATCACCAACAATGTAATAATATAGGTTTGGATCAACAACACTCTTGCTAAAAACCAAACTCATCAAGAATCCATCTATCTAATGTAGTTTCCAACTCATCGATGGTAGTACAGATGGAAGTGTATCAGGCTTACTGGATCAAGTGTCTCATCATAGAAAACTCCCTTTGTTTGTGAGAATCCTCTGGCTACATCTATCACTTTGTATTTCTTGATACTTCCATCAGCTGCATGCTTGATCTTATAGATCCACTTGGAAGTCACCACAAACTTCCCTTCTGGTCTCTGAACAATATCATATACATCATTTTTTAGATATATTGGTATTCTTTTGTCATGGCAGCTTGCCATACCTGTTCACCTGTCGCTTCTCCATGACAAGAAGGCTCAGAATCAATGAAGTGGATCATGACTGAAGGGTAGCTCAAAAATGTCTTTTGCTTTCTCGAGATGTGCCTTGATGGGATTGTATGTTGCTCTGCCTCCTACGGAGTTTGTCGAGCCTAGGTAGGCCTTTTATGCCCTACTACAATATCTCTGGGCATATCAACTGGAGAAACTGGATAGAGTGGAATAATGTTTGTCTCCCTATGAATTGTTGAAGGGGAAGAAGGTATTGTCTCACTGTCAATCTCCACCTGAGATTCTCTGGATATTTGACAGGCTATCTCTTCTTCAAAGGCAACATCTTTGCTTGTCTCAATCTGTCTCTGACCAGGGATGTAGATCTGATATGTCTTTGAAGATTCACTTGTTATCTCATGAATGCATCATTTCTCCCTGAAGGGTATAGCTTGGACCTCTTCTCTTTGGGTACATGAAAATACACTGGGCACCCAAATATCCTGAAGTGTTCAATCTTGGGCTTCACTTTAGTGAAGGCTTCTTCGGAAGTTATGTTTCTTCAAAATCTGGTTAAGACTCCTATTCTGAACATATATTGTGTCATGCATGCTTCTGCCCATAGAATCATATAAATATTATGATCATGCATTATTGCATTGGTTTCCTCAATGATGGTTCTGATCTTCCTCCTTCTCAAATATTTTTGACTCCCTCTGAAGTCTGAAGTATAACCATCTTTCTTTATTGTCAACCTGCCTAGAACAAGAAAACAAGTGAAAGGAAACAAAACAAGAATATCTCCTAAAGGAGAATAATGAGTACATCTCTAGAATCAAAACAATTTAAGGATTGTTGTCACAGCTACAACACCTACTTGTAATGTAGAAAACTTTAGAAATGTATTTTTAGAGGCATGATAATTAAAACAATCAAACCTAGAGTCTTCACTTCCAGTGTGTTGTTCCTCTGAATGCATTGAGATCCCTCTAGATCCATGACTTCAGCAAGGGTTCCTTCCTCCTGCAATTTACTCATGATAATGATACAAATAATATATACAAGTGCATACATAAGGGTGTTGATATGATTTCTCCAATGGCACCTGGTTGATCTCTGTACTCTGAGATCTTCATGAATAAGGTAGTCACGGTGTCACCTTTTGTCATCTTGTTATTTTGAAGTTGTCCCTTTAATGTAATAGCTTGACTAGATGATTGTATTCCTTGTCTTGACATCATATTCCTTCTATTCATTGATAGTTGTTTGTGGTAAACTTTGTGTATCACCCACAATAAGTATTCCTCTGAAGTCTTGTCTTCCATGAACTTGAATTTGCTTGATCCATCAAGCTTTTCTTCCATCACAGTTTTGGATTCTTCACAAACCCTTGTTAACTGGGCTAGAAAACCTAAAGGCTAGGCTAGGCTAGAAACCTTAGGTTTTGTTGGGCTTATGACTTCCAACAATAAGCCTTGAAAGTTAGAATAACATACGTAAACTTGAAGGCTTCTTCAAAGAGCTGCAAAAACCCTAAAACCAAAAATCTGCAAAAATTTGTAGAACCTGAGAAACCCTAGGGCCAAAAATCCAAAATTCTCATAATTTCATTTTGATATTTTTTTGATGTGCGTTGAAGGAGGATGTACACTCCTGTCCAAATTTTAGCCCCAACGTCCAAGTGTGAAGTGTTGAAACACACAAAAGAAGAGGTTCGTACGAATTTTCCAGAAACCCTAGGAGGGTCATACAGTTCTGCAAAAGAGGAGGGATGACTGGTAGAAGCTTGTGAAATGGATTCTTCAAGACCTATGCTTTGATACCATGTTGATTTTTCAATAATCTAGGCTTAAGCATGTAGTTCATTCCATTTTTATCATTTTTACTTAAACCATAAACAATTTGTTGCAGGAACCAAGATCACAAGAAGAAACAGCATGCACAAGTACACAAGAAGTATCATGGGAAACCCTTCTCAACAAGGGAAGAAAACCCAGGCAATCCTTTGTTATATTCTTTAAGAAAAAGACCTCCACCACCATAAATACCTAGCACACAAGAGGGTGCTCACAAACCCTAGAAGACTAGCGCCCAAGAGAGGTGCGCACTTTTCCCAAGAACAAGTGTTTTCTGAAATTTCCAAACTCACACTTGTGATATGATTTATCAATGGGGAATTTACCTTTATTTATATTAGACTAAACCTATCAACAGTAGTGTCTATTGGCACAACAGGGTCGACCTCGATAACTTAAAATATAATTAATAATTTCCATATTAATTATCTTTTACATTAATTATCTTTCAGTTTATGGTGGGGCTGACCTGTACCCTTTACATCACAAATAGGGTTACAGGTAAGTCTAACTCTTGTACAATATAGCAAGGGATCTCATACACCCACTAGTGCTCATCCACTAGGGGCACATCTATTTGTTCTCAACCACAGGGATGTCCACATCTCTATCTCACTACGTCTCACATGAGAACCACACACACTAGTGCTCAGCCACTAGAATCACGTTCACCTCTGCTCAGCCACAGGCACGTCCAACTCAGCAAATCTTCTTTCTCATCATGTTACACAAGAGAATTATCTGGAGTATCATCTAAACTCTCTGCACAAAGGAGGCCAATACATCGTTCCATCTATGTCTTAGAACGATGCGCCCAACTCATGGTATTTTCCACACGTTCACTTGTGCTTAGCCACAAGCACGTCCAACTCAACAGATCTTCTTTCTCACTACGTTACACAGGAGAATAATATGGAGTATTATCTCAAATCTATGCACATAGGAGAACAGTAAACCCATACATGGGCTCCTTCACCCCTCATATGGGTACACAACATTCCATATTTGTCTCATAGAGGAACCACACACCCAACTCATGGGCTTCCTCGCCCCACATAGGGGCACACAACGTTCGTTCTATGTCTTAGAGAGGAACCACACACCCAACTCATGGGATTTCTCTCAGGCCGAATTACTTATTCTGTGTCCTGGAGGATGTCTCACGCAGCTGTAATCATCAACAATAAATTGGGATCGAGTTTGAATGAGAAATATATTCCACCAGTGCAAAAATGTTGCAAGCTCTTATCAGGAGAAAGATATCGCAGAAAAATGTTTGATGAAAATGGACAGCTACTTTACCCTATCAATTGTAACATGCCATCTTCTAGTAACTTGTAGCATGGGTCAACTGTATTATACCATGAATTAGATCTCTTTTATGACATGCCAATGGTATGTGGTTGTTCAAAATGTAAAGGGTTGAAGAATAACCCTCGATGTGTTACATTGTCTTATTATATTAAAGATCAACTACCCAAAGTTGATGGTGTAATACCTCCCACTACGATCAATAATCCAATAGGTGATATAGAAAAGACATGTAGGAACACTTCCATGTGCTCCTTTTTTGAAAAGTTGGAAGCCATATCAACTATGTTTCCTCCTAAATTGGTCAACTCATCTCCTTATATTGAGTCAACAGAAATTTCTTACAGTGAGCCAAAGTATGATATCAATACTACCCAAAACATCACTACTAGGAGATCAAAAATCATGTATGAGCTAAGAGAAAAAAATGTCCAAGTACACACCAAAGTTTGTTCAATTGTTGGAAGGTAGTGATGAGTTCCCTCTTTCTATCCATCTACAAAGTAAATACCAAACCAATTACAACCGAGCTTTGTATAGAACTTGGTTGTTGTCTATGCATGTGCCTGATGTTGGAACCGAATTATTTTTTTGTGGTAATAATTATACGATTTCCAAGTCTAAAATAGATGTTGCATATCTTAGGTTGTTTATCCTTTCACATGTTTTTGTTCCTCCCAAACAATCAGTGGGCCTTATGCCATTTTGTGGTCCTCTTTATAGTCGATCTAATTACTTGAATATTGTCAAATACAAGCATAGCATTTCCATGTATAGTATGTGCATGAATGATTATGATTCTGGAAACTTTGACAGGAAAAACCGGTTATATATAGACGGTCATCCACAAACTCATGGGAACATTGCAGGGTTCATAAATAGTTGCAGGGCCTTATTATTTAGTGCAATTTTTTCCTTTGAGGAACACTCCAATGACAAAGAGTTC
The DNA here is from genome assembly GCA_032191745.1 of Picea mariana. Taxonomy (NCBI): domain Eukaryota; kingdom Viridiplantae; phylum Streptophyta; class Pinopsida; order Pinales; family Pinaceae; genus Picea; species Picea mariana. Next base: position 32,014 of record JASDQU010011053.1, read on the forward strand.
TTTATAAAAAGGAAGACATCTAGATTTGTTGTTGTACATGAAATACATAGTTTGTCTCCTGGTGATGAATTGTTAATAAACTATAACTTTCATATACCACTAACAGTTCATCAAAAATTCCTTGCATTGGGTATACCTTTAGAGTCCCCTTGGGATGTAATAAAAATATGATTGAATAATTGTATTTTTAGATTTTCAATGGAACGAATGTAAATGTATTGCTTAATTCAACATTAGTTTTATAAAATGGTTGGTTGCATGTTACAATCATTACATCAAATATGGGGACTAAGCTCCCCATAACTTCTACACATGGACTTTTGTTTATTTTATTTATTGAGTTTGCTTAATATTTTTTATGTTTTGATATATTAATAATGAACCTTAGCCATCATAGACCTTGCACACCAGGGATTGTATTAGGGCCTAATATGGCCCACATGTGAAAAATAATGTCTTTTCCCTTAAATTTGATGCTTTATGGATTATTCATGATGCAAAGGGCCCTATAATATCAAATAGGCTCAGAAAAAGAATATGGAAGGCATCACTTATTTAAGGATCTCTTAGGATTAATTGTGGAGGATACATGATAATTGTATATTAGTTATTTGATAAGACATATGTATTAATAAAGTGATTTTGATTACATGATTACAAAAATATGAGAATGAATATTAGTGATTGTAGAATTTACATAGAACACTAATGTCATAGGATGCATGCAAATTATGTAAAATTAAAAAATTTGGGAGGGAAAGTATCATATGTCCATGTTATATAATGACTTTATGTCAATTTTTGTTTTGTCTTGAAAAACATGGTGGTGGTTGGGACTGCATAAACCAATTAATTAAATTCACCATTTCCAAATCATTTGTCATTGTGTTTCATTTTTACAATATTTTTAAATAGTTTACATAGAATCATCTTTGATGAAATTGCATGCATCCATAAATCTATTTCTATGGATTCAAAATATATATTTTCATATAAATGTTATTATTTGATTAATTGCATGCATTTATAGATATATTTTTATTAATTCCAAATATATATATATAAATGTTATTGTTTCATATTATTCTAATATTTTTCCATGTAACGTGTATCAAAATTTAAAAATACATGTCTTTGTTTTTGCAATAAAATTTTAACATAATCATTTTTTAAATATTGACATTTTCGCCTACAAACTAAAAAAAACTTAATTCTATTAAACCTTTATTAACTTTTTTTATTGTTAATACAAAGTGAAGTACATTTTATAGTCTAGTATAACACTTGGCATAAGTCATCCCAATATAATAATTAGAAGAAAAGAAAAAAAAAAAACATCCCAATATGGAGGATATGTGTACCATCACTACTCATAAATATAACAATTCTAAATGTAATTATGAACAATTATTTTAATGTTATTAATAAAATAAATGAGAAAATAGCATTTCATAAAAGTAATTTTTCTATGTAAACATGTTTAATAAACATATTGTATCTTGCTCGGAATTAAACAATTCGCCTTGAAGATACATTTAACATTATATAACATTAATAGTTTAAGTTTTCGCAATTACAATCCAAAGTAAAAGATTTCATAAAACTAAAGTTAAACATTATATGACAACTCTAAATTCTAATGAATGATACATCTTAAATTTAATTTAAAAACAGAGAAATTATTAATGTACTTATTATAAATTTTATAAATCAAACAACATCAACATCAACATGATTTGAAAAAACACAATATACATGTGTGTTATACTATTTATAGAACACCAGTGCGATTGAAATTTCACCACAGCTGTTGTTACGTAAAAATGCATCGAGAAACAATTTAATTGACAAAGTACGTATGCAAACTTCCACAATTAAATTTTTGCAGAGGTTTTTCTTTATGGAGGCAAAAAAATAGGTCACTCTTCAGTGCCACTCATAATTTAGTGCATGGACTCGATCCTCTACCACTTCCTCAGTGCTCTATCTCGCATCTCCTCCTCCGTGGGTTGCTCGACTAACTCCAAGATATTGTTCTCGTCATTCATGTAGCCATAATATGAACTGGTGTTAATTCGCTTGTAAATCACATACCTACACCTCCTCTTCTTTGCCTCACAGGATATTATCAAATAGCTCTTTGGGGATGTGGAGGAATTTCGTAGCCCAAAAGTATCTATAACCAGGGCCCTTTCATGTGGCACCGGGCACATAAACTTTGTTCCCTTCCAATTCCATCATCTTGGCCCCTATTTCGGCATAATTAGGACTGCCAAGCTCTACGGTCAGAGCTTCCCAATGCCCCTTTGCCCTATTCAGCAAGAAAGGATCCCGGTGGATGTATTAATTATAACACTGTGTCAGCTTCAATATTGACCTAAGATCCATATTGATATATTTAATATAAGTTAAGAAGCACATTTGGAAAAATAATTGATGATCCATAAGCTTTGTCAGCGTGTTTTATCAGTAAATATTTAGCATTTCCTTGGCCTCGACATGCTCCTCCATGAGATCCTCACTCGCGTACTTACTAAGAATTTCATCATGTTTCTTCTTCTCCACAACCATGTGCTCAATCGCTTTCTCATCTAGAAGGGGCACATGGGAAAACAAATATCACTCTCTATGATGTTGGTTTCCCTTGTCCTACTCTCCCATTTCTTCCACCACATCCTCATATTCCATGAATAGGACCAACTTAATGGAAATGACCTTGCCTCTCTTGATCGTCAACCTAGCCTCCCTCTAGATAGACTCAATCTTCTCCCACTCCCTCAATGCTCTAGCCTACATCTCCACCTATGTGGGCCGCTCGAATTTCTCCCAGATACCGTTCTCATCACCGTTGTCACCATAATAATTGGCATCAATTCTCTTGTAGATCGCATACTTATACCTCCTCTTCTTCTCCTCAAGGGGCTTATTGAATATCTCTTTGACACTGGGGAGGAATTTCTTAGGCGTACTTGTGCAATTGTTTGCTAGAAAATGACATGTTAAAATCTTTGAACAACTAATTGTACAAGTGTGGCTGGGAAATTTCTCCCCAAAATCAAAGAGTTATTCGATAATCCCCATGAGGATAACAAGAGGAGGTATATGTATGCGATCTACAAGAAAATTGACGTTAATGATTATGGAAATAGTAATGATGAGAATGATATCTTGGATAAATTTGAGCATCCCATGGGGGAGGATATGTGGGCCAAAGCATCGAGGGAGTGGAAGAGGATCAAGTCTATCTAGAGGTAGGTCAAGTTTAAAATAAAGAGTGGGGACGTCTTTTCCATTAAGTCAGTGTTATTCAAGGAAGATGATGATGTGGCAGAAGAAATGGGAGAGTAGGACAAGGGAAACCAATAACAGAGAGAGCGAGAGTTTGTTTCCCATGATCCCCTTATGGATTAGAAAGTGATCAAGTGCATGGTTGTGGAGAAGAAGAAACATGATAAACTTATTAGTAAGTACACAGGTGAGGATCTCATGGAGGAGCAGGCTAAGGACAAGGAAATGCTTATGATTTAATGATAAGACATGATGAAAAATCATATGGATCATCGGTTGTTTTTCCAAATGTGTTTCTTAACTTCTATTAAATATACAATATGGAGATTAGGTCAATATTGAGGCTGACACAATGTTATAATTAAGACATCCACCAAGGTCCTTTCTTGTTGAACGGGGAAAAGGAGCACTGGGAAGCTTCAATCGTAGAGCTTGGCGGTCCTAATTATGCCAAAAGTGGGGCTAAGATGATGGACTTGGAAGGGAACGAAATTGATGTGCTCAGTGCCACATGAAAGGGCCCCAGTTACAGATACTTTGGGGCTACAAAATTACTCCCCGTCCTCAAAGAGTTGTTTGATAAGCCCCCTCGAGGCGAAGAAGAGGAGGTGTAGGTATGTGATATACAAGTGAATTGATGCAAGTTCATATTA
>JASDQU010011053.1:36054-56063 GCA_032191745.1 Picea mariana
AATGATGCTATGATATTTGGATAAAACTAATGATGGATTGTGTATCTAGGAAACATGACTATAGCATGATGATATTGTTTCTTATGGTATCCATTCATACGAAGACAAAACAAGGATGGTGGGAATGTTGATCAAGAGATTGGAAAAAGGAGCTTGTGAGCTTCTATAAAGTACCAGTTGAGCAGGTAGCATCAAGTAAATTGATGACAACCATACATGTATGCATTTAAGGTTGTTATGACGTATAATTGTTCAAGGGAATTGAGGTAATAAATCCCTTAGTCAAATCTCAATATTTGAATTGATGTAAAGATTGGAGGCCTTGAGTATGCAAATAATATTAGTTGCTTGAATGCATTTATGGAAAACTAATTGCATACTGTGTTATGTTGGTTATGAGGTCATAATCGAGTTAAGTCAGGAGACATTAATCCTCTTGTAGCAATGAATTCCATTAGAGATGGTCATGTGTGATGCCATGATAAGAATGGATATGGAAATGATATAGTTCCATCCAAGTGCATAATGGATTCCCCTTATATAACCAATGTTTGGACTGCAACCTTTTTTCCTACACTGAATAACACTAAGGGATGATGTTCCTAGTGTTGTGTATGGGTTGAAGAGGAAGGTATCCAAATGATCTGATGAGTTGTGGGGAATAATTTGGATGATGCATTGAGGCATGGGCCATACCTTCCAACTCACATGGTAGAATACATGACATGGACATATGGTATTCCAAAGTCAATGTAAGGATGCATTATGTAGATGTGGTCATGACTATTGGCACAGTGGTTTTGTTTATTGGTAAAGTTTGATTGCATTATGAAAATCTTGGTGTGTTGATAATGCGTATACAGTGAATGATAGTTTCATTCTAGATAATTTGATTAATGGATGAATTCCATTTTTAATATGAATGATAGTTGGAAGTGATGGAATTTTTAGATTAATATAATTATGAAAATCACTTCATGGATTGAATGCAAATATTGTGCATGAGATATTAACAACGTGTTTGGTTGCAAGAAAATTGAGAAAATTGCAGGAAGAATGGTCTTGGATATGGAAATAATGTATTCCCATAAGGAAGACTAGTATATATCGCTGCAAGAGCCAAACATAACGAGAAGAAATCTCATGTGTGGGAATTTTTTAACCAGATTTGAGAAATTAATAATTGGAAATTGTTATGATATGCTAACAATTTGTTTGGTTGCATGGAAATTGAGAAAATTGCAGGAAGAATGGTCTTGGATATAGCAATAATGTAAGCCCATATGGAAGACTAGTATATATCGTTGCAAGAACCAAACATAATGATTAGAAATCTCATGCGTGGGAATATTTATTTCATGTATAAACAGATATGAGAAATTAATAATTGAAAATTGTTGTCATATACTTACAATTTGTTTGGCTACATGGAATTTAGAAAATTGCAGAGGAAATGGTCTTGTATATGGCAGGGATGTAAGCCCATAAAGAAGACTAATATCTATTGTTGCAAGAGCAAAACAATTATGAGCAGAAACCTCATATTTGGAAATTTTGTTTTCCTGGGTAAAATAGATTGGAAATTTTATAATTGAAAATTGTATGATGATGTCTCATAATGAATGTATTCATATGATGCAGATGGGATGATTTCCACAGGTTATAGACTATTGGTGGAAGTATAGAAACAAGTTGGCATTCGTCTGCACAGGAACACCTTGGAAAATGATGGATCATCTGAGGAGTTGTATAACAGTGAAATGGATGCCTATAACAGTGAAAGGGATGTCTGATCCTAGAGGGTGAGTGAAAGGGATGTCTGATCCTAGAGGGTGAGTTGCACTGTTGAAGAAATAGGTTGTCGGGCCTGAAGAGTGAACTCTTGTTTGATTTGCATTGTCAAAGAACTAGGTTGTCTGGCCTGAAAAGTGAACTCCTATGTTAGTTTCATTGTCGAAGAACCAAGTTGTCAGGCCTGAAGAGTGAACTCTTGTGTGAGTTGCATTGTCGAAGAACCAAGTTGTCAAGCCTAAAGAGTGAACTCTGATGTGAGTTGCACTGTCGAAGAACCAGGTTGTCAGCCCTAAAGAGTGAACTCATTTGTGAGTCAAACTATCGAAGAACTAGGTTGTCATGCCTGAAGAGAGAACTCTTGTGTGATTTGAACTGCAGTAGCAAGGTTTTTGTTGGTTATTTTACTGCTATTTTTCCTAGCAGCAAGTTCCCTTGAGTTCCCAGTAGTGAGATTCCTAGTTGCATATGCCAAAAGACCTTGATAAGAAAATGGTGCATCTCGATGGATTGAGGACAATGAAGGGGGCACATTCCTTGGGTCAACCCTGATAAACGAATGGGACACCATTCCTTCGGTTGGGCAGGTCAACATGAATAGAGCCCATGGAAATCGAGATAGTTGTAGGAGAATGCAAGTGGCTTATGTATATGTTTTGGGCCAAGGTGCATTTGTATTTATGTTTTGGGGCCATAGCACCTATGTATTTATGATTTTTAGGCCCGGAGTGCCTAAGTATCTATGGTATTGGGTACACAGTGCCTATGTAATTTGTTTAGGCTAAAATTCCTATGTGATTTCGAGTCAGAGAGCCTATATGCTAATTATTGGTCAGGGAGCCAGAATTGAAAATGAAATTACACATGTAAGGTGTTGTGCATTGAGGACAGTGAAAAAATAAGGGGGAGGGGATGTAACATCCCCATTTATAATCCCCTTGAATTATAATTTAATTGTATAAATGTGAATTAGGCTAGTGAGCCGATGTGATTGGGTGAAGGGCCAGCATTGATTTAATGTGGTCGGGGGACAAATTGCATATTATGAACATTGAAGTAATTAATGAAAGTAATAATCGTTGGTTGCGATACGAAAGAGATGAAGAACGATGGGGGACTATGATTCCACAAGAGATATAGGGCTCCAAGGGTAAATTATTCATGGGTATTAATCCAACCCACATTCCTAAAGTTAATATATTTGTGCATAACCTTCTATTTTTCGATTGAGTGTATGAGAAGCCAATCATTTAACTCGTGTAAGAAGGTGGGTGTGAGTGGTCACATCCCATAGTTATTGGAGAGTATGGGCTAAAGTAAAATAAACTTGGGGAAGAGTGTAATTCAAGTCAAGCAAGCAATCAAGGAGAGGAAATTTGTATGGCCAAGGGGGCATTTTTTGGACAGTCACGTTTTTGCATGGAGACAGTTTTTACATGCAGATTTTTTACAGCAAAGGAGGAGCAGAGAGCTAGGAAGAATACCAGCCATGATATACTTGAAGGTGACCATTGTTTGGTTATGTTTTTCTATGAAGAAAGAGGCTTGTGTGCCTATAAAATCAGGTTGTAAGCATGTGGTGTGATTTCTTGTTAAGGAAATATCTTAAGATCCTTGTCAATGTTATTGTGAGAACTCCTAACGCAACTGAAATTTCTTGGATCCTAGATGAGGAATTCATGGCCAACCAAGTGCACTAGGAACCCTGATAAACAAATGATTCATCATGAGGGAGTGTGAGCAGTGAAGGGGGTACATTCCTTGGGTAGTGCAAGTTGTGGGGAAGAGAGAGAGCTAGAGGATTGGAACTGTTGTGGGAGTAGATCCTGGGTTTTGGGGTTGTGGTGTGTGGAGAGTGGACAACCAGTGGGTCGGATATCCTTGTGGACTCATAGTCTCAGCTTGGGGGTGGCCTGTTGTTGAGAGAAAATGAACAACAGTGCCTATGGTTGGGAGGTTCATCCTTAGTTTGAATCCAATTGGTTAAGCATTGACAGATAAGTGTTTATGTTGTGTTCTTATGTTAATTCCACTGTGTAAATGGTTTATATGAAGGATGTGTGTTTTTTGTTTGCTTGAATAGTTGTATTCATGTTTAATATATGTTGTTAGATGCATTTAGAACTATAGTATCAGCCCAATGGTCAAATTTGTGTGTGATTTGCGGCTGATAAGCTATAGGAATTTAATTTAGTAGAAAATCTCCATATTTAATGTGTATTTTGAATGTAATGATGTTGAATTAGAGGCTGGGTATGTTATAGTCGTGATATATAGTGCATCGGTTAACAATTGGTGTTAAACCACGCAGTGTGTTGGGTATATTAAACACACTGACTCTCCATGTTAGTTCGTGCACTAGACGTTTTTCACTTGTGTGTTGTCTTCTCATGACGCACCATTAACGTGCGCGTTCTAAAATGTGCACTAGAATGATAATTTTCAAAATATTTTTCCTGGTACAACTTACTTAACTGCCTAGATGTGTTTCGTTTAAAGTAACATATCAATGCTCCATTTGAGCTTTGTATGCGTTGATACCTGTGTGTTTTTATTATAACACACCAGTGATGATGCATCCCATAAAACGAACCGAGATGGTAAATTAGAATGTATTTTGGTCATTGTGTTGTAGTACACATTACCAATGCGTTTTATTTATTTGACGCACTGCGGAGGAAATTTGTGTTTCAAAAAATTGGTAGTGCATTCAATTAATAGAATGCACCTATGAGTTTGTCTCAATCGGTGCACTTGTTAGCATCTTAGCAGTGTTTACCATAAGATACACTATGCTGCAAACTTGTGAAAATTCAGCCTGGTGTTGTTCTCTTTAAATTACCGGTGTGTTGTTTTGATCCATCTGCACCAACCGGTGAAATTGTTGCATATGAACTTATGCAATGTAATGTGTTAATATAAATGCATTGGTTCTACCATGCTATTGGAGCACCGACGTTTTTTTTAATGGTGTGTTTTGTTGTCTACAACATTGGTTAAAGGGAATCCACTGAAACGACACAACGATCCGGTGCGAGGAGTTACTATTAACGCATTGGTACCACCGTGATAGTGGAGCATCGTCATTTTGTTCCTTGATGCATTGTAAATGAGGGAGCATCGGGAATGAGGCGGCCAATGATATGCCCTGCTATGAAAATTCGGGAAATATATGTCCCGGTGCGTTTCTGTATACAGTGTCGGTGCATTGGATTACAATGGTTGCACCACTACGGTAAATTTTATAAATCGTTATGTTAGCATTGTCATTAGTTAAGTGAATTGTACCGGTGCATAATGTTAAATGCCATCGGTGCAATTTATTCAGTGCATGTATTTTTTTATAAAGTATGGTTGTGCATTTGAACATTGAAATGTCGGGGTGTTATTTTTCTGGTACGCCTCAGCACGGTTAGTTGAAATTGGTGCACCACTAGGTTAAATTTTATATATCATTGAGATAGCGGTGCGGTTAATGAATTATAATGGGAAAATGTGGGTATAACCCCATTTTTTGCTGGTGTCGAGGCGTTCCGAAGGATGCATTGCTTTGTTTTTTTGTAATTTATTGTGGTGTGCTAGATTAAATGGCACCGGTGCAGACATATATGGATGCACCAATGGTGGTGCTCACTGTGTATTTAGCACAGTACACACTAACGATGGTTCTCACTATGTATTTAACACAATATGCACCACTTTAGGGTGAGTCGAATCGTTCAAGTGCACTACGTGAAAAAAGAAAAAAAAATGAAAAAAATGTGAAATTTCAAGCTAAATTGTAATTTTGATAGGATGAAAATGCAAATAGGAAAGTAATAAATATTTTTCTTGCTCTCTTTTGTCCCGAGGAGGCATGGTTGCACCGTTGAGAGGAAATGAAAATTCGTGGTAATTTCCAAAATTTGGAAATGTGTGGAATCCACCAATGGAGCTATTCTAGTCGGTGTAGAGCACTAGAAACAGGGTGTCTTAAAAATAAAGGTGAGCACTTGTGCTTGCTTGAGAGTTTGGAAGCATGGGATGCATTGTAACAATGAAAAGCGGTTTGGTGATTTTTAATTTATTTACCCTAACCCGGTGTGCCTTTCAACAGTGAGGTGCATCGGGATGTACCATTCAATGACATCGGTGCAATTTATTCGATGCATGTAATTTTATTATAAAGTATGGTGGTGCTACTAAAACATGGACGCATCGGTGTTGTTTTGTTCATGAATGTATCGGTGCGTACCATTCAATGGCACCGATACGATTTATTCAGTGCATGTAATTTTATTATAAAGTATAGTGGTTCTACTAGAACATGGACGCATCGGTGTTGTATTGTTCATGAACTAATCGATGCGTATATTGTTGGGTATGTGTTATAATCTTTGCATATGTGTGTGTGGGCGGTTTTTGCTATTTTTAGCGGTTTACTAAATTAATCCTGGATTAAGGGATTAGGGTTTTGGTATCTACGGAATACCTAAAAACATTGTACATATTGTATGGTGAATGGTGAAATTCGATAATGAATATAAGAAAGGTTTTCCCGGTTGAGGGTTTCCGTTATAAATCTTTGTGTACTATGTGAATGAGCCATTGATTAAATTCAGTTTTGCTTAAGAATCTATATGCATTGCTTTACTTCACAGGTTTAAAACTTACATATATACCTTAAAGGTGCACGAAGAAAAAACCTCCACAAAAACCTACGGTTGCTCGCATTTGCTATGAAGAGTGATGGTGTGTTTGAACATTTAAGCCTCAGTGTGGTATGTTTAGGTGTGCATCGGTGCGTATGTACCATAAAGGTGCACTGGAAAAAAAACCTCTACAAAAATCTTCGACCACTCGCCTATGCTAACAACCTCCACTATAAATAGATAAGGGAAGAATTTTTAGGGAGGTTCTGTAAAAACCTCCGCAAGAAGGTCTTCTCCTTGTGTACTATGTGAATGAGCCATTGATTAAATTATGGTTTGCTTAAGAATCTATATGCATTTCTTTACTTCACAGGTTTAAAACTTACATATATACCTTAAAGGTGCACCAAGAAAAAAACCTCTGCAAAAACCTACGGTTGCTCGCATCTGCTATGAAGAGTGGCGGTGTGTTTGAACATTTAAGCCCCCGTGCGGTATGTTTAGGTGTGCACCAGTGCGTATGTACCATAAAGGCGCACTGGAAAAAAAACCTCCACAAAAATATCCGACCACTCACCTATGCTAACAACCTCCACTATAAATAGATAAGGGAAGAATTTTTAGGGAGGTTCTGTAAAAACCTCCGCAAGAAGGTCTTCTCCTTGTAGTGACATGTCATCTCAAAACAAAAACAAAACTTGAAGAAGTTTGAGCTCCCTGAATGCTCAATACAATAGCCTACGAATGGTTATAAAGATAGATTAACTAACCCAAGGCTATACCCTAGCCTTTTTTTATACTAAGATCTTGTATCAATCCAACCCTTCAATCACTCCTTGATTGAAGGGGTTATGTTCCAAGGATCCCTAAAATCAAGGCCCCTTGTTCTAAGAACCATATCTCTTGGCATATTGCATCTCATGGATCAACAGTTCTAGTGAGTGAGTTGGATATGGTGCATTGATGACTTGTTATCCCATGGAAGAGGGTGAGGGGACAAAATTCCTCTTTTTCCTCAAGGCATGTTAGAGTAGAAGTCTCTTGGTGATTCAACCTACTTGGGGTTATTCATGCAAATATTTATATAATAATGAAATCAAGCAAAAATAATTAAATACAACACACTTTATCAACCAACTCGTGCTATTCATTATTTAATTGCAAAAAACCATATTTTATATTGATCACGGTCAAAAGGTAGGTTTATCGAGAACAAAAGAAGGTCAAAATGTGTCATAGATGGGATTTATGATCTACAATGTGAAGGCCCATCATCACCTCCCAACTTAATGTCTTACACACCCTTGTGCAACAAAATTGATGAAAATTTATTGTCGTATCTTTCTTTCCTGGGCTACTGTTGTTTTTCCTAGCATTTATACTTGAGGTCCCATGGCACGTAGTTGGTTATGACCCCCTAACCATAGCACCCAATAGTATTTTCAACCTCTGCCCAATCCACCCTTTCTTTTTCCCTATCCAAGTCTATTGGTGGCGAAGGTTATAGGAGAAGAGGTGGATTAAACCTCAACCCAATCCATTTCAATTTTAATTTTCTCAAGGACTCCTTGCAAAGTGAGGCCCTGAGAAAGGTAACTTGTATATTTCTAGGTGAATGGGGTTCCCTTATTTGAAGACCATGTGGCAGGGAATGCCACCTCCTTTGGTAAGCTTGAGTTTCCTCTTCCCCTAAAATCCTTAAGGTATATTCTAAATGAGAAATGGTGTTCTCATGGTATTCCTCTAATGTGGGAGCCACATTCACATCTGAGGTTATAGCATCATGGATGCTTATGATCTCTCTTGATTTAGGAGCTTTATCCTTTACCAGAAAAGGGCTATTTATCTCTTCTACATGTATTTATTCAATTCAATTTCTCTTAACTCCTCATGTTAAATCCAAGATGATAGTGCCTTGAGTTGGACATCCCCTACATATGGGTTTGGGTTCTATTTGTAGGGATGTGGGAGGGAATGGTTGTGTAAATATAATTCACACAACCTATCCCTCACTTATTCATCACCATCCTGACATACATCCACAAATTCTTTTGAGATCTCTATCTTAAATGCAACTTGTTGCACTAGACTCTGTAATTGAAATTTGTACCATTGCTCTATGAGAAAAAGGTTGTATACTTTGGTTGGTTTCCAGTAGCTTAGAATTTCCTATACAAGTTAGGCCATTTTAGTTATGGATACTTTCATTACCTCTACCTTGTCAATTTGAGCAGCCAAATCCTTCTTTGTTCTTGTTGAATCTTCCTTTAAACTCTTGTTTTCCATTTCCAATTGCTTATGACTATCAACCCCTTTGATTTTCATGATTTGGAACTTATGACTATCAACCCCTAGCATTATCCTTGTATGAGGCTTCTACCTTAATTTTTATTTGAGATTTTTTTTAGTGGTTTATGGTTTTCCTTCTTTTTTCTTCCTCCTAATATCTCTCAATATCTCTCTCTCGGGGATTGTCTCTTGAGAAAGCTATTGATATTCTAGAAAGGCCCATCTGTCCATGTCCAAAAAATCCTCCCATGATACCCTGACACTTTGCCTTTCTAAGGGATCACAAACTATCAACTTGATGAGGCCATGATGTGCCATTTCATAGTTGTATGCTTTGATCTTGGTGTCTTTGTCCTTTTGCAATTGTGTGATTGAGTGTTGGTTTCCAAAGGATGGAGGATCTTTGTGATGTTACAAATACTTGGAGTAGTACTGTGGTTGAACAATGTTGCAAAATTGCTCTGTTGAAGTTGAAAACCAATTTTTTTTTGTATTTGGCACATAATTGTTATTGTTGTAAGCTTGGTACTAAAGATATTGTGGTTGAATCATGATTGAATATTCTGGTCGTATCAATCTATAAAGGATATATGGTTATTTCTGTTAGAGGGGTTGCTTAGATGTATTTCTTGCACGCTTTGTATTCAAGTTTCTAGGAAAGCTTGTAATGTTGTCGAGCATATGAAGCCCTTGGAACTTGGTGTTCTTGGTTGGTTTATCTTTGTAAATGTGTTGAACCTACACATAATAGATCTAGTTGGGAATTGACATACACAATTACAGAGAAAATAGAAGAAAAGAGAAACATGAGAGAAAGAATACAATAATTCTCATTAACCAAATGAATGAATAATAATTTACACATTATATATTATGTATAACTCAGCTAATGTGTAATGGAGGAGAAGCCAATGCGCCATATTGGTGGTCTAGAGTGATATGGACACACACCAGCAATTACGGGAGTAAACTGCCACCTAGTCTAGTCTCTCGGGTAGTTACGGGAGTGAACTGCCACCTAGATGAGTTAACTAGTCTATCAGTCTTCAGTTAACTGACTGAAATAGAGTGAAGTGAGGAGGAGATCAGGGAATCATGGGTAATGCGCTAGTCTAGTGATGATCCCAAGGAAAATGTGCATTAGTTGGTGATGATCCCAATGTTGCACGGTAATAATCCCAATGTAGCATCTAGACTCCACTCAACTGATCAAACTGAAGAGAATATTCCCCCTAGAGAAATATTCTTCCTAAAATATAGGAGACTGAATAATGACTAATAAACATAGGAAAAACCTTAGGAAAAAGAAATCCTAGGTGTGTGTGAAGTAACTCCAAGACCCCCTCTAAACATCACTATGGTGAAAATAAAGAATGGGTCCTGACAACGAGGCCATGTTAGGTACCCAAATACAAAATATACACTGAAATAAAGCGAGGAAAGAGGGAAAACCTCATGGGAAAAACCCCCCTTAAGGTACAATGTATGTAAAACAAAGAACTGATAGTTGCTAGGCAACTGTGTCCTTCACTCCAAGACAACTGCGCAGAGAATGGAACTTCTGCTCAGTGAAGGTCTTGGTGAATATGTCTGTAGTTTGTTCTACTGAAGGAAAAAAATGCAGTTCGATGATCCCCTCATGTACTAAGTATGGGATGTAATGCATGTGGATCTCAATGTGCTTCATCCGCTACCTCTGAACTAGATCTCTGCAAAACTTCAAAGTGCTCTGGTTGTCACACCATATGACGATCAATCGATGAAATTGAATTCCCAACTCAGTGAGAAACTTTTGTTCCACATAGATTGAATGGTTATGTTAACTACCCCTATGTACTCTGCCTCTGCTAAAGATAGAGCAATAGCAGCCTACTTCTTGCTTGATCAAAAGATAAGCCTGGAACCAAGACTGAGTGTGTAACTAGATGTTGACTTGCGATCAGTGTTATCGCCAACCGAGTCAGAATCAGTGAACTCGATGAGATCCAATGTAGATTTTATTGCATAATGAATCCCAAAGGTGATGATGCCCTATACGTATCAAAGGATACGCTTTGCATCCTTCCAATGTAGCTCATGCGGCTCCTGCATGAACCTGGAGACTACGCCAACTGCATAGGAGAGGTCTGGTCTGGAGTGTGTGAGATACAACAAGATCCCCACTAGCTATTTGTATAGTGTGTTGTCAACTAGTAGAGTGTCCCCACCATCCTCAAGTTTGACTCCTGATAGAAAATAATTTGGGGAGACTTGCAGTCTTTCATGTGAAATCTATCAAGGAGATCTCATGCATATTTTTCCTGATACAGTTTGATTCCTGATGCATCCTTAATGATATTGACTCCAGGGAAGAAGTGTAGCGGAACCATGTCGGTCATCAAGAACATGTCATGTAGAATCCTTTTGATTGCAGCAATCGCTAAAGTTGAGCAACCAGCGATCAACAAATCATCAACATACAAAACTAAGAGTGGAAGTGAATCAGTCGCCCTGAGCATGTAAAAATTTGAGTCTGAATTACAATGTACAAAGTTATGTGATAGCATGTAGGAGTCCATCTTGGCATACCATTCCCTCGAAGCCTACTTGAGGCCATAAAGATATTTCTTCAGTCGATAGACCAAAGATGAATCCTGCATAAATCCTTGGGGTTTCTCCATATAGATCTCCTCAAAGAGATCATTGTGAAGAAATGCATTCTTCATGTCCATCTGATGGACTTCCCATACCTTGGTTGCCGCAATGGAAAGTACCAAACTTATGGAATCCATCTTCGCTACTGGAGCGAAAGTCTCATCATAGTCAATTCCATGCACCTGCTGAAATCCTTTGGCAACTAGCCTGGATTATATCTACTAATTTGTCCATCGGTTGTGCTCTTGGTCCTGTAGAACCATCTGCACCTAACAAGTTTCCTTCCTGAAGGAAGGGGGACCAGATCCCAAGTCTGGTTCTCAAGGAGGGAGTTGTACTCCTCCTGCATGGAGGATTCCCAAAAGGGATTTCCATCAACCTCGCCATAAGATTGTGGGTCTGAAGACTGAACCAAGAAAATATGCTTGGGTGGCAATGGTTCAGTGGCATTCAGTGCAAGAGGACACTCCTTGAAACCAGATCGATTCCTCCTAGTGTCAGCTAGATCACCAACAAGATCCCCTACATCCTGAAGAGTAGTCTTTGCTCACTTGGGCATCTTCTCTGGCTCTGCATCTGCATGCACTTATTATGCATCTGACTGTACTGACTCTATATTTGGATCATCTGAATCCTATGAATCATAATTCTCATATGAAGAAGAGTCGGCATGTGCATCCTCATCATTTCTGATGGGTTGAAGAACAAAGGTGTTTGCATTTGGTTGTTGAGGTACATGCAAGACACTTTCCTCGAATTGGACACTTCGCTCAATGATGAGCCAGTTCGAGGAAATATCAATAAGTATGTATCCTTTCACATTGTTGGGGTATCCAACAAAGATACACTATGTGCTATGTGGATCAAGTGCCTTCCTCTTTTCAGAGGGAATTCGGGCCCATGCATGTGAACCAAAAATATGAAAGTGTGTCACTTCCGTTTTGAGGCCACTCCAAGCCTCATAGGTGGTCTTATCCTTGACATATATGGGGAGATATGTTTTGTGTGTACATTGCACATTTAAGTGCTTCGGCCCATAATCTTTTTGGAAGTGACTTTGCATGTAGCATGCAAGATGCCATCTCTTTTAGAGATCGATTTTTCCGCTCAATAACTCTGTTTTGTTGCAGAGTATAGGGAACAATGTGCTGCAACTGAATCCCTGCCTCATGACAAAGATTTTGGATCTCATGGTTGGCATACTCTCCCCCATTATCAGTTCCAAGGATTTTGATTTTCTTTCCTGACTGTGTCTCAACCAGGACTTTGAAATCTTTGAGGTGTTGAAATACCTTTGTTTTTTTCTTGAGAAAGAAAATCCATATGAAGTGTGAGAAATCATCAACAAAAATGAGCATGTACCTTTCTTTGTTGATTGATGGATGTGGAAAAGGGCACATGAGGTCACTATGGATCAAATCTAAAGGAGAGGAAGGTATCTGAGTCTTTCCTTTGTCGAATTTCTCTTGACGGTGTTTTCCAAGAACACATCCCTCACAAATTCATTTGGAGAAATGGATGTCTGGTATACCATCAACCAATCCTTACTTGCTAAGCTATTGCATATATCTGAAATTTAAATTCCTAAACCTTTCGTTCCATATCCTACTGCTTTCATCCGCATGGGTAAGCAGTAAAGCAGAATTCGGCTCAATAAATTCAGAAAATTTGTAAAGCCTAGATTGATTATTTACCTCACTGGTAGCAACCCTGAAATTGGTTTGCATGTCATAGATATCCACTGCATCATGTTTGAATATGACTTTCTTTCTGGTGCCGGAATTTTTCATCTGATACACGAAGAGAAGATTGACAGAAAGTTTGGGAACGTGCAGCACATTCTTGAAGCTTTCGTTTGTGAGTTCAATCCTTCCTTTGTCGGTGACCTCGACTGGAGAGTTGTCCTCCATCACAATAGGAGGACCTTCACATGCATCCAATGAAGAATATACCTCTTTTGTGGCAGCCATGTGGTGTGATGCTCCTGAATCTGCGATCCAAGCATCGGGAGAGGAGGTGATGGCAATCAAGGCATGACTAGAATTGTCTTTCTTGGGATTTTGATCTTCTGGCTTCTTCTTATTGGCACCCTCGAGGATGCAATCTCCAAGGTTGTTTTTATAAAGTATTTGGTTCATTAGATCTATCTATTTCTGCATACATGCAGATTCTGGATGGAATCCTTTATGGAAGTATGTGCATTTCTCCCCTTTTCTTCCCTTTCTACCTTTGGATTCAGAGGCATCATTGAAGGGTTTTGAGTACCCTTCCCTCTTCATATTTGCATGAGATTTCCTTTTGTCTTTATCCTTAGATTTTTTGTATTGATGATCGCTGCCATCTTGCACAGTAAGTGCATGCACCTTTGGGCCTTTGATTTTTCCCATCTTTATGAGATTGGTTTGCTCTTGTGTCAGAGATTCGATAAATTCCTCAAGAGAAGGCATCTTACAAATGGCTCTAAAGGAAAATATGACTAAATGGAATGTGGATACAAACACTGAGAATTTAGGACCAATATTGAAGAGAATGGTGAGAACCATTTGTTTCTCCTCCTTAGATTTATCAACCCTGCAAGCCTTGAGTTGTGATAGTAAATCCTTATATTTTGTAAATAAATCTTGGAGATTGTCGAAGCTTTTTGGATCCAATGTGAGCAATTCCACCGAGCATGTGTCCCCTCATCTCATCCTTTTTTCCAAATATCCCTTCTATGGTGTTCAAGGCTTCATTGGGGATTTTACAGGAAGATATGCGAAAGAGGAGATCATGAGAAATGAGACTGCAAATTATTTTGAATGCTTCATCCATTTGATTTAGATACTTGGATTTTTCTATGGATGATGTTGGTTTTGTCTCTGTGCTCATGGTTAACCTGTAAAATCCTCTGCTTCGAAGATGCATGATCATATTCTCCTTCCATGCAAAGAAATTGTAAGGTGTAAGAATGAATTCTTCTGGGAATTCCATTTTTCCATTGGCTTGAATCTTCGGTACCTGAAAGAATAATTTGGAGTGGATTTTCCCTAGTAGTTCGTCGGATATGATACCATGTAAATGTGTTGAACCTGCACAGAATAGATCTAGCTGGGTATTGACATACACAGTTGCAGAGAAAATAGAATAAAAGAGAAATAGGAGAGAAAGAATAGAAGAATTCTCATTAACCAAATGAATGAATAATAATCTACACATGATATACTCTGTATAACTCAACCAATGCACACTGTAGGAGAAGCCAATGCGCCATAGTGGTGGTCTAGAGTGGTTTGGACACACACCAGCAGTTACGGGAGTAAATTGCCGCCTAGTCTAGTCTCTCAGGCAGTTACGGGAGTGAACTGCCACCTAGTTGAGTTAACTAGTCTATCAGTCTTCAGTTAACTGACTGAAATAGAGTGAAGTGAGGAGGAGATCATGGAATCATGGGTAATGTGCTAGTCTAGTGATGATCCCAAGGAAAATGTGCATTAGCTAGTGATGATCCCAAGGACAATGTGCATTAGCTGGTGATGATCCCAATGTTGCATGGTGATCATCTCAATGTTGCATGGTGATCATCCCAATGTAGCATCTAGACTCCACTCAACTGATCAAACTGAAGTGAAAAATAAAGAAAATATTCTCCCTAGAGGAATATTCTTCCTGAAATATAGGAGACTGAATAATGACTAATAAATATAGGAAAAACCTTAGGAAAAAGAAATCCCAGGTGTGTGTGAAGTAACTCCAACAATATTTCAATGGGAGCTTTGGTGGCTCTCTCTTGTAGATGTTGTTATCTTTAGATTGATTCAACATTTTTATGATTAATTTTTCTATGAACAATTTTCAAATTATATTTAGGAAATGTTGCATAGAGATACCAAGGGTGATATATGATTTAACTTGGCCTATATTGAGTACCTTTTTCCCAACAAATATTTGAAGGTGGATTTCTTGTATTCTTTTCGTCAAGGTTGCATACATATTTTTGTGCATGTGTTGATTAGCCAATTCCTCTTCTGTTGATGTTGATTTTGTATTCTTTTGTAGGTGCCTAGAGTTCCTTGGCTAATTATATCTCTAATGTTGAGTGTCTATATACATCCAACGTAAACTTTAATATTATTTTTATTATTATTTCTCTTTTTTTTGCCTTTTTTTTCTCAAAGCAATAGTATCATTTTTGGTTTTCACTATAGCTTTTCCTCATCAATCCTCTTAAAGTTTTTATGATGGGAAATTTATTGCATACCCAGGGATTCCTCCATGGATCTTTTCAACCAAATATCTGCCCCATGTGCCTCATGAAGTTTTTCACCTGGGTTTTTGTTTTCTTATTTTTTTCAATATTCCTTGATGGTTTGGATGGGTTGAAAGCATTGTTTCTCTCAGCCACATCCAATTGTTGTGATTTCAAAATGGCTATGAATTCTTCCTTGGACAGAGGCCTATTGAATATCTTGAGTATAAATCCATTTACTAGATGGGGATTCCTTCTTCGTCTATGGTTCTTATTTTTATCGAGCCACTGTCGTAACGTTTTTTAACTCCGTAATGGCCTAGCCATCTTGTCTTAATTTTCATTTAAAATCCTTGAACATTGAGTCATATAGGAGTGCCCAATCCCTTTCCTTGAATATTTTAGGCTTTATAACCCTATCATACCATTTCTTCCTATGTAGTTGAACTACCTTAGTATAGAACAATGCTTGTTGTATGTATTCATCCAAGGCATTTAGTTGTTGCAATCTCTCCTATTGAGTTGATGAAACGTCTAAATTGTGGTTGGACATTGTACTTAGTGTGGTAATTTCAAATTCAATCGATAACATTACTTTCTTTCCATAGACCATCTCATAGGGTGTGAACCTATAGTGGTCTTCCAAGTGTTGTATGCCCATATAGCCTCAATTAGTTTATTTTCCCAATCTTTTTTATGCATGATGATTGCCTTGGTGAGAATGTTCTCCAGCTCCATATTAGTTACTTCTAGTTTCCCATTTGCTTGAGGATGATATGGAGCATATTTCATGTGGTGTATTTCGTGTTGTTGCATGATACGCTCTATGAGGTTGGATGTGAATTGTGGTCCTTGATCTATAGTTATTTCCCTTGGGACACCAAATATTGAGAAGATGTTCTTCTGCAAAAAGCACAGAGTCTTCACTCAATAAGCCTATGACATAACACATGCATTCATCGGATATTAAATAATACCCCTAATTTCACTAGATATTGATAAATACCTCCCAAAATCCTTTTGTTGAATCCCCTCTCAATACATCTTTCCAATATAAAAAAACCCTTATTTTTACTAGATACCCCTTTTATACCCCCAAATACCTATAAACCTCCAATACCTTCCCCCCCAATACTTGCAATATATTGACTTTATTTTTCACATTTTAAAAACCCCTTTTATGAATGAACATGATAAGATATTGTTCAACAAGTTAAAGACCCCATGGAAAAAAGTGAGTTGCCTTATCCTTTATTGCAACTTTCATTGCCTTCATTTCATCCCAATTTTTCAAATAATTAATGCACACTAAGATGTGCATATTTGGGTCTGAAGGAGGGTCAACGGGCCCCAAAAAGTCTAGGCCCCATTCGTCAAAATATTCCAATGAAACCTGATGCTGAAAAAGCATCTCATCTCTTTTGGTAGGTTTGTTTAGTCTTCAACATTCATCACAGTGAGATATATATTAGAGCATCTCTATGAAGGATAGGCCAATAGTAGCCAACATGCAAGGTTTTGTAAGCTATCCTTTTTGCTACATAGTGGACCTCACAGGGATTATCATGACATGAATGGAGGATGACATGAACCTCATATTCTCTCACTAATTTTCTCAAACTCTGATCTGGTCCAAGTTTGAACAAGTATCCTTTGATCCACGTGTAGGTATCACTTTTCTTGATGATTTTTCATCTCTCCATGTAGAATAAGTGTTGAAGAAACCTCCACGTTGTCAAATAGTTGTCT
This sequence comes from Picea mariana, assembly GCA_032191745.1. Lineage (NCBI taxonomy): Eukaryota > Viridiplantae > Streptophyta > Pinopsida > Pinales > Pinaceae > Picea > Picea mariana. Next base: position 53,374 of record JASDQU010011053.1, read on the forward strand.
ATATCAACAAACCAGGGGGTCTCTACTGATATTGAAAAAAGGCGTTCATCCAAAAAATCATCTACCACTTCATCATCTATTGTGTTAGTTAGTCCTAATAGATCTTCAACAACACTATGTTTGCTAGGCTTATCAAGTATTATGAGATCAAATTGTTGCAGTAGTTAAATCCATCTAATGATTATACCATTTATATCAAGTTTGTTCATTGGATACCTATATATCTTTTATACCTATGATATGTAGCTTTTATACCTATAAAATAAGGGAATTTGTAAATTGGATGTGGATCTTCATAGATTGCACAAACCTTTACAACATTAAGTGAGAATTTATTTCTAGGATGCCTCTTAGTGCATCTCGGGAAAAAAAAATGGCCAAAGGTCTTTCTGCTTCTTCTTGTTTTTTCTTAACCCATGTTTCTTCTTGTGTCTATACATGTTTAGAGAGTGCAAAGTTTGAATTTTCATGTCTTCTAATAATCCTCCTATCTCATTTTTAGTAAGGGTTGTAGGATGATAAGATTGTGTTACCATACCCTTACCATTTCTAACTTTCTTCCTAGTTGATCTGGAGTAGTTTTTGAATATGTGTTTGATGTTCCCATAATCTAACTGGAAGACATCTCCATTTGAAAGGAGATTCAATGTATCCATGAGTTCCTCTCTTACCCCTTTGAGCGGGACAAGTTTTAGTGAATCTTCATCCAAGGTACAATTGTGAGCTCTCTTGTCGCTAAGCTGAAATATTTCCTCGTAGTCTTATAGGGACTCATTCACCCCTTGGGTTATTCGAAAGATTTCATCTCTTATGTCCCTTCCCTTTCAATAATCCATATACTTGTTACTAAAATCTTGCTACATTTGGTCCCATTCGGTGATGTTCTTCCCTTATGGGCTCATGAACCACCTCAAGGTTTATTCCTAACTCAAATAAGAAATCGTCAGGATCTTTTGTAGTAATGCCATGGAATTGAGGAAGAGCAGATGGATTAATGTTTTTCATTTTTGTTTCTCCATTGGTTTCCTGAATGGGAAACTCAAAGACTTGTATTTAGTCTCCATAATTAGCCATTGTGTGGTGAGATTGTGATCCTTCTTCCTCTAAGATATACTCAGAATATTTTTCTTCCTCCTTTGATAAATCCACAAAAGTTTATGTTCCCTCTTGGAAAGATGGCTCACAATCAACTTGATGTTTCCCTAGATTTCTAGGACTTGGTTCAGTGGTGGGGGTTTTAGGCAATAATTTTCTTGGTCTATCCCTAAGTTGAGGCAAGCATCATAAAATTTCTTAAACATAAATGCAATCTACTTAAACTTTATTTTTCTGGAGAAGATGGTGAAATGTATGCATCCAAAAAAATTATTGTTTTTCAATGACAATGATAAAAATGGTGTGCATTTTTTAGCACCTCCCTGATAACGACACCAAAAAGTAGTGATGTGCCAAATAATAGTAAAAATAATGTTGCACTCCCCGAATCACAGCTTTAAATGTCAACCCAAGGTTCATACAAACTTGAGAGTTGTTGTGCATTATATGTGCAGACCCCACACGTGCATCTATCTATAGGGAAAGACTATGTTCATCTAATAACCACTTCAAGTTCTTCAAGAAGGGAGGAAAATTTAACAACTATTCAACATTACAAAGATGGAATCTGGAATTTAGCTACAAAGAAAGTTGTAAACTACATGAAATAAAGGACTATAGAACATAAATTAAAACCAAGTAGCCTAGTGACAAACCCTTGCTTATTCTGTCAATGGAAAGTTGGGGTACAAGTATGTAAGAAGCATAATGTAAGGCTACAAACCCAGGTGAGCCAATATGGGTTGTTGGATCTAAAACCAAGAAGTAATTTTGCTGAGAAAATGAAGTTGTAGTTACCTAAGTTAATCTAAGGAAAACAAAGCAAACCCTATGGTAAACTATTCTATTACATAAATTGAAACAAAGCATGAAAGAGAACTAATCCTTTCTGAGGTGAGATTGAATTAATTCACGGTCCAAAATATTCTTTTTGATGATGAAAAAATACTATAAATCACTTAAAACAATGTTGGAAGTGGTGTTGCAAGAGATAAAGTATTCCAACATGAATTGTAACACTACTACGAGAAACTATAAAGAATTGCAAAAATTGCTACAAGAAGTACAAAATGCTATATTAAACACATGATGCAAGTGGAATATACCAAGTGAGAATAATAAGGAGGTAAATGCAACCTGGAATGAAGTTAATACAACCTGGAATGCTACCACAAAGCTAATGTTGTTGCTACAGGAAACAAATTGCTAGTAACTTAATCATGCATAACTTAACTTATAAACAAAAGAAGTTAAAAGTGCTAAGAGTAAAGTAAAGCAAGTTACAAAAGGATCCTATAGTAACCTTGGGTGGGCCCTACCTAAGGTCCCTACAAGGAACCTAGAAACAATTAATAACATCATGCATGAAAATGTAACTCTTCCATTAACATATCATCTCAAAATAGAAATACAACTTGAAGAAGTTCGAGCTCCCTAAATGCTTAATACAATAGCCTATGAATGACTATAAATGTTGACTAACTAACCCAAGGCTATCCCCTAGGCTCTTTTTATACTAAGAGTTTGTATTAGTCCATCCCTTCAATCACTCCTTGATTGAAGGGGCTATGTTCCCGGGATCCCTAAAATTAGGG
>JASDQU010011053.1:120837-163994 GCA_032191745.1 Picea mariana
TATATCATCTGAAATAGATATAGAGATTTCTATCTGTTCTGCAATTGAACAGATCCAAACCTATTTATTAAATCTAATTTGATCAGATTCAAAAAATATCGTCATTCTGAATATACAGATGGAAAAGAACCATTGTAATTGCCGGAAGTAATAAGCCGACTAAAGGCACGAAAAAGAAGGTAGGTTAGGAATTATCATAGAACGAGGACCTTACTTACTCAATGAAATGTTTATCCATATGATTATAAGATAAAATAAGTGATGGGACCAAATGAGCGGTCCCATTTGTCCTTCTTCATAGAATACATGTACGCAAATGTTCGTTGTTCCTTTCCCCGTCTCTTCCAAAAATAGGTGGAAGAAAAGAAAGATGCATTATCAAAAACAAGGACAAAAGGCACACCGAACCTTGTGATCAGTTGTTGTTCTATGAATTGAATCACCACCTTCTCATTTACATGAGTTAGAGGGATGGCCTCTGCCCATTTCGTGAAATAATTTGTGGCAGTCATTATGTACCTATGTTGTTTGAAGAACTTGGGGTAATTTCTACTATCATATCTAACCCCCATTGCTCAAATGGCCTAGAAACAACCACTGTTTGGAGTGGGACAACTGCTCTCTTCTCCCTCCCTGTGCTTATTTGACAAGTCTTACAGTTTCTAGCGTATATGTGAGCGTCTTTGAATAGAGTAGGCCAATAATAGCCATCTCTCAGTATTTTATGAATGGTGGTGTTTCCTACGAAATGTCCATCGACAGGACCATCATGGATCTCTTTTAGAACTTTGTCTACGTCATCACGTTCGAGACATATTAAAATTACCCCATCATAATTAACATGGAATAGCACTGAATTTATGAGGCGATATTGTGTGGATTTTAACCTAAGAGCTATCCTTTCTCTAAGGTTTAGGTTTTCTGGATAGGTCCCATGATGTAGGAGATAAGTCAGTTTCCCATACCAAGACTCTTCCCCTGGGGAGACGTATGAATCTTTGCCACACCATAATGCCAATTCATTCTCCCATCTGGGGTCGTCATTACTTGGTCATGGGCTTCAACTTCCAGTTTGCATAACCCTTGTCCCTTAACCAATTTAGCAGGTTTTATATCTAGATCAAATTCTTGGACTGCTGCCATCCATTTTCCCCTTCTTTCCCCCATCTCTTGTTGAGTGAATAGGGATTGAACTGTTGGGTGAGGCATGATGACTTTGGTATGATTCTTAAGGATGTAAGATCTGAAGTGTTTCACTGCCTTGTATACCGCATAAGCTTGCTTGTCTATAGCGGGGTAATTTAATTCAGCCCCTTGGAGATTAGTGCTCATGAATGATACCAGGGCTTCATTGTTGTTATCATCCTTCTAATTCAACAGTGCAACTAGTGATTGGTCGGAGGTGAAAGTGTAGAGAAAGAAATCCTTGCTAAAATTGGGACTTCGCAACACTGGGGCTTGAGATATTGCAGTCTTAATATTGTTGAAATAACTTTTCCGTTCATCATCCCACTTAAATTCAGCATATTTACAGATCATTTTTTGTAAGGTTTTGATAGTTTCAACAAAATCGGGGGTGAATTTCCTCACAAAATTGATTTTCCCGAAGAATGATTGCATAGCCTTTTTGTTGTGAGGTAATGGAAGTAGCTATAGCCTTAATCCTTTCTGGGTCTATGTGAATCCTTGCTTGGGATATAACATGGCCTAACAAATTACCTTCCTCGACAGCAAATACAGTTTTCTTAGGGTTTAATGATATACCATATTTCCTACACCTTTCGAAAATCTGAGTTAAATGTTGGATGTGATCTTCTCTCTTTTTTGAATACACAGTCACGTCATCCAAATAGAATACTACACACTTGTTGATTAGTCCCTGGAACGCTACATCCATGGACCTATGGAAGGTTTCCCTTGCATTGATTAACCCAAAGGGTATACGTTTATAAGAGAAGGTTCCCCACTTGGTTCGGAAGGTAGTTTTCAAGCAGTCTTATTCTGAAAATGGAACCTGGTTGTAACCTGAGAATATTTCCAACGGGGAGAAAATATCAGAGCTAGACACGGTCTGCAAGAGTTTCTCCATTGGTGGGACAAGATCGTTGTTCTTTTCTGGAGCTCTGTTGAGGTTTATGAAATCTACGCACAGGCGGATCTCCCCAGAATTTTTCCTTACAGTAACCAAATTTTCTACCCATGCAGAGTGTCTAACTTGAAAGATAATTTTGGCATCTAATAGTTTCGTTAACTCCTGACACATGAGCGGCTCCAGGGATGGGTGGTATTTCCAGAGATTTTGTTGGAAGGGTTTTATTTTAGGCTTTAACGGGATAGTTTTTTGAATGATACGAGTATCATAGGTTTTCAGATCTCGGTAGGACCATGCAAAGACATATTGATATTGTCTGGAAAGTTTGAGATAGGCCTTCCTTTCCTCTTTAGATATTGTCTTGCCAAGATTTACATTCTTGGGGTTTTCCGGGGTTCCTAGATTTATAGTTTCATGCATGGGACAGGAACTACCCGTCTTCGTGTTTTTTGACTCTTTAAATTGTTCCCTTAGGTCAAAAAGGTTTTCTAAATTGGATATTTCCTTTGGTATCATGTGAGACCTTGGTTTTTTAGTCAGTTGATCTCTCTGAGGATTTGTTTCTATCCATTTCCCCTAGAATACTTCATCGTCAATAGCCAAGTCTTTAAAATTATCCTGATTGATCAAAAAATTTATAATCTGTTCATCTCCTTCAAATACCTTCCAATTCAAAATATTTTTAGGCACCGATGGTTTGTAGAGTATCTCAACAGTGAACTGAGAGGCTTCATAATCTTCTAGAGGTGATAGAATTGAGGCAGTGATGGCCAGAGAATCAGCAAGAATGTTCTTCGTTTTGGGGATCGTTGTAATGTACAAGGCTTCAAAATGCTCTATTAGCCTGTGCACTTCCTGTTGATAATTCCTTAGGTGTGGAGAGTTGCAATGTATAGTTTTCCTTACATGTCTAACGATGATTTTAGAATCTCTGAAAACCTTAAATTCTTTAACGCTTAATTCCATGGCTTTCTTTAGCCCTTGTACTATAGCTTCATACTCGACGGTGTTATTTGTGCATTCGAATTCTAGTCTACAAGATAGGAAATGTAATTTACCTCTTGGATCTTGCGATTTAAAGACATCAAAGTATAAGGTCCAAACTTGTGGGAAAAACCTATCAGCTTCCTCTTTCTTGTCATTTTCCTCTTCCCTTCTTGTTTGTTCCGTGATTTCTAATGCAGGTTCTTGACAGAAGAGGATTTACCCTATCGTCATCGGCAGTTTCTCTTGAAACATCATTTCAGAGTTTTGAGTAAGAGGGACATCAGATGAGAGGGGGGATAAATTCCCGAAATCGAAGTCACAGGAATAATTTCCTAGCATGGGGAAATCTGTCGATGAGGGTTCATTGAGGGTTTTTAATTCAGTGATAGTATGTTTTAGATATCTTTCCCTATCGATCCTTATCATGTTTGTGTGCCCCTTTAAGGGAAACCAAAGGTGATCCTAGTCTATACTAAATTATCCATTTAACTTCTCAGACCAGTCTCGAATTAATAACAATCCATAAGATTCTGGGATATCTACTACAATGATTTCAATTACTTGCACAAATTTAGGGTGTGTTGCTATTCTGATCATCACATCTTTGAGCTCTCCCATAACCTTCACCTAGGTTTTGTCTAGTTGTATAACATGCTTATCTCTTTTGAGAGGGACTGCATTTAATTTTTTGCAGATGGATAATGGCATAACATTGGAAGATGCTCCTGAGTCAACCAAACAATTATGGAGGTTTATGTTGAAGACTTCAAACATCAAAAGGAAAGGTGGGAAAAAAGGTTTTCCCTTCCTATCCTCAGAGAAGGTGTTCACGGTCAGTTTATTTCTTAGATCAGTGGGAGTTACATTTCCTTCTTGGTCAGTACTTGTCATAGGATTTTCCACTGATTTCAATGCTTGTAACAAAAATTCCTTTTGTTGAGGGATTCTACACATGTCTATGACCGATATATTTTACTTAAACATCTTCAAATCTTATACTATGTTGTAGTCTAGCTTGGGAGATTCTCATGTATGGATATTTATAGGGTTTCTTTAGGGAGAAAAATGTGTTTTTGGGTGATCGAGAGCTGGTTTTCCTCCTAAAGTTTGGGTCGTAGTACAGTCACTTGAGATAGGTTGACCCCTACTTCGTGTTTGCACAACCAAGAATTATGTGGGTGGTTCTTGAACCTCAAACAGGTCATCGGAAGGCATAGGTAGGTCTGGGTCCCATATTAACATGGTTGTTTCTTCTAGTGGATCAACTTCTTCCTGATCGAAAATACTCATAGTTGAGCCGCTTGATTGTTCGATTAGGGAAACTTCGCCTAGAAACCGGTTGGCCATCAAATTCATGGCATGCACCCATTGAGGGAAGTCTCTTTAAGAGTGATTCTCTTGATGATAGGTATAGAAAGAGTTGGATGCTACATTTCCCAGATCGATGTTTAAGTTGGTTGGGGGAGGTTCAATTGCTTTGAAAGGTAGATTTATTTTAAATAAAGGTTTATAGGGCCTATGGCCTTGGTTTCCCTCCCCTGCACTTCTCTTCATGTCTATGATTTCATTTGACAACTTATTGACCATGCATTGCAAGTCTTCTATGTCCCCAATTCCTTTTTCGGGACCTTATTCTATTTGTTTCCCTGGGGATCTAGTCAGCAGGAGTCCTCTCCTAGGAGGAGGTTGGACTTCTTTCTTAACCAATGAGACTTGGCCTTGTTTGCATCCTTTCATTTGGAACTCTATTTTTTTGGCTTCTTCAAAATTCTCAGCTAAGGTTGGTTTGGCAACCCTTTTCACAAACATGGAAATAGAAGTTGGAAGAGCATTGGCGTATACTTCGATTTGCAACTCCTGAGTAGGTTTAGCTTCGGGTTGGAATTTTTTTAATATAGTGGTAAATATTTAATTGAAGTCTTTAACCTTATCCTTTGAACGAATGGTGGCGGTGAACAACTCAGCCATCAGAGCTCCTGTAGTGGTTTCTTCTACAAATTTGTCTAGAAAATATTTCTGAAACTTCGTCCAACTAGTTATGGATCCTACAGGTAAGTTAAAATACCACGTGGAGGTCGAATTCTCAAAAGTGTAGGGGAAAATCCTGCATACTACATATTCATGTTGAACATTCATCAGTTTGATAGCCAGTATGAACTTTTTGATATGGTCTTCAGGCAATCCTGAGGTTTCAGGGTCAAATTTAGGGAGTAACTTCTCTGGATGTCGAGGAAGGTTATGTACTCGTTCAGGGATGGCCAAAGAATCTTTGGCCAACCAGGGTTGATTAATATGAGGTGGTTTTCCCATTTATTCATCATGGTCATTGTTATCTTCCATGTCCTCAGATCGTTCTAAGTTGAACCCTTCCTCTTCAGAAAAGTCATCGGGCTCGGAGTAATTGTCGGTAAGTGTTTCAAGGATTAGATTAAGAGGATGTTCGATTTTTGTGAGGAATAAATATATTAGGTATTATAATGTGTGCACAAATACTTGGTCGGGGGACTCGACCACTGGTCTGCTTATTTGTTTTCTTCGGGGAAGCAACAAAGCTAAAGGCAGTGCACCAATTTGTCGGGCATAAGATCTTGTAATTCTTCTGAATTTGTTCAATTCCTCATGAGGAAGAGTGCAAGGTATATCAGGGAACAAATGTTCTTCCTCATGCTAGGGTGAGTTACTCATTTCAGGAGTACTCAGTGTGTGTGGGTTGTCTTGGGAATGACTACCCATGCATGTAGGATATTTTGAATCTACAGGTTGTGTAAAAGATTTTGTAAATAATATTGTCACCCATTCATTCTCAGGCCCTCCTTCTAGCGTCAATTTTGTTGAGGGGTCCTAAATCCATTTAACTCAACAGCAGGAACCAAACCCACCACTGAGGCCCAATTAGACTCTGCAGCGTTTAATGGTGGAATGGTTCTCTAGATCTTGTGATTCGGCCAATTAATGTATGGGATTTATGTTTTCTTTTGAAGGCTTCTCCTTCAGTTTAGACGTTCTCTTTTCTTATAGGTGGAATCGATACAGAATAAAAGCCGGTATAAACCAACTTGGTAACCAAGTGGGGAAACTTAACTACTGGAGAAGAATGAGCTTGGGATAACCCTTTTACTCTAGCATGCAGACAATGATTTTCTACCACAGGCCTAGTACTAATACATTAACCTACTGGTATTCCAATATGACTGAGATATGATTTATCAGAAAGAAAACATGCATGCAATTAACGATGGCAAGAAAAATAATTTCCTTAACTCTGATCATCAATCACATAATAACACAACGATTTAATTTTCATCATCAAAGACAAGAACTGTAAAACATTGAATCAGATAACTTATCAACATATTTAGAATCTCTTACTCATTACAACATCCATTCATGAGATTAAATTAGAAATAATTCTTCTCCACATCCAATCATACATACTTTTGATGAAAACACAAACTTGTCTCTGGTCCTAAACCAAACTTCTCAATTAAGGTAGCTCATAAATAGTTCTTTACAAAATCCAAAAAAAAGGGTATTTGCAACAACCATCGACCCTTGACTAATAGGTCAATCCTCCTATTTATGACATACTATTAACTAAAAATAACTATTAAAGTGTAGCTAAGTAAAACAAAACTTTCCACATGGCGCTTTCTTCTATCAGTCTTCACAAAGTCATCAAATGGTGTCATTTGAGTGGATGAATCCTCTCATACTCCCACCACTTGATGAAGAGTTCCTCGCATGTCTTAGCATATGGGAATATATGTTGTTCCATTGGGGCCAAAAGGATCTCTCGGATCTCTACTGCATGTGCCTAATACTTGAATATTTTGGAACTTAACTGCTGCACAATGGCTCGAGATTTGATTGGGTACTCCATGAACTGTTGCACCTGTCTTGGTGCCATGTCTTCCACCTTTTATATTTCCCCATCCCATGATGAGTCATGTTCGACGTGCGATTTGACTATGTTGTGCAAGTCGACAAAGTCATCGGGTGCGTCGAATTCAGGGAGGCTGATGTCTTTCATTACCTGGTTGATCTTGGTCCATCTTTTCTCGCACTTGGCCCATTTATCTTGGATTGACCAATGAGGCTCTTGAGCCATTTTAACCCAATATTCGGTTGATTTCCTTATGCAATCGATGTTGCTTTCCCTTAGCACCTATATGTCGTGCTCTTTGGTGTCTCAGCCCTGTTGCACCACATTGATATAGTCGATCCTCTCCATAGCTTGGTGTGCTTTCTTGTACCACCTCTCCATATCCTTTCATGTCTCCAGTGCCATGAGGGTGTCTTCTTGAAGCTCGACTATCCTCATAGTGAATAGGTTTCATTCATCTGTAAATTTGTTGTAGGCCTCCTTGAATTCACTCCTTAGGAACACCTCAGCCTGTGTGGTGTCCTGGTAATATTTTTTCAAGTGGTGCAAATGTTCCAATTCTTTCAGAGCAGCAGCTAGATCCTCTTCATCCCTTTTCACTCTGTCCATGGTGGCATCTGTGATTGTCATCCCTGTGTCGATAAGTTCGGATGTCTTGGAATTATCTATGTTGATCAGATTTTCCTCCATGGTGATGAGGATGGACTGATCTAGAGTGATCCTCCTTTTCCTGGTGGTTCTTTGCATGATATGTTTCCTCTTTCTGTCATAAGAGATAGCATGTATTTCAGTGACTTCATCTATGGGTTTGGGGATTTGATGATCTCCCCAAGTGAGCATATTTCCGAGGCTCCCGATGGTATATATTTTTTCAAGACTGGGTTCTTGAACTTCCTCCATGTGTTCTGATGGGCCAATTTCTGTTTATTGCTCATCAGGAAGTTGAGTACCAATTGAAATTGAGGCATCATGGGTAGGCTTGGTACTTACTTGATAATCGGTCGTTGAGACTCTGATTTCCTACTGTGGAGCTTCTTCATTTTGTTCGTTCGATCCTGGCTCATCTGTCGGACTATCCTTTTGAGCTTCTGGTACCTTGATTGGTTCAATGTCTAAGACACTTTCGACCTCTTGGTCATTGTGTGAAGGGCTCCAAATTTGGGCATCGAGAGCTGGGGAAGATGTCTTCTCCGCCTACTTTTCCTCTATGATCTATACAAGGGTCACCAGGGATACCTCCGGGCTCTCTTCATCATCATATATTTTTATCAATTCACGGAGGGGGTTTAGTGCACTTTCTCACCCTGATGCTCTGACTGTCTCCGACTGATCTGAAACATCCCCCAGTGATTTGGCCTGTGGTGTTGTGATTTCAGGGTTGTCTAACCCGATGATTTCATCAGTGTCTATTAGTTCAGGGTTGCTTGGGCCTTCCTGGATTTCATCTAGGTTTTCGGCAAGGGACCCTATCATTCCTATGAGGTATGGGTCATCTTGCAACAAATAAATCACTCATTGATCCTGTTCTATAATAAGAAACCCCCTTTCATGTGCATCTTGTGTCATAGGGAAACCTACATCCTGCACTGGAGCTACCATGGGAACCTCGGTTTCTTCTGCTGCTATCATTTCTTCCCTGGATCTGAGGGCTTCTTGAGCTGATTTCTCTATGGTTGTCACCTATTCATCTAGGCTCATGGCTCTGAATATGGTCATTTTGGGTTCGACCATCCTTGCCACCACCTCATCCTAGTATTGGGCATTTTTTGTGAATATTTTATGTTCAAATTTTTCGTGGGCGTACGACCAGCAGGACGACACTTGCAAAGCATGTTTCAAGACCAGACCCTTTGGATCATGCTCACGAAATTAGCTTGTCTGGAATCTTAACTCTAGTTGGCTCATCCCTTCTTGTTTGGCTTGAGCCGTTTCCTTCACCATGTAGAAACCTACATGGAAACGATAAGATATAAATGCCTGCTTCTTGTCCTTGACTAGGGTGGCATTGTAACCTTGCAGAATGGTATGGTAGTATATCTCTCCCACTACAAGTTGGTCAGGGACATGCGCTGGTAGGCGATGTGGTGCTCCAATGGCCCCGAACACCCTAATGTAGGTGTCTTGGTCGTCCAAGTACCAGTGGACCACCTTTGATATCATCTTTTTGGCCACAGTGGATAGTCTCGGGAATTCTTTCTTAAAAAGAATGAAATAAATGCATGCAATGAATTCATCGCAGATGAGGGAGTAATATTTATTGTACCTGTTCTCCCATAGGATGTTGAAATATACATGGATCGAGAGCTCTATGACATGCCAGCTCAGGTTCATGCCGACGAAAATGTTTCTGGCGCACATGACATCAAGTAAATATGAATCCATGTGGAAGGATGGTGTCTCTCCTTCCTTTGGCATGTGATCTTGTTGTATGCAGATGCTCAGTTTATTATAAATGATTGCTCCCTAGTTAAAGTTGCTCCTGGAAATTACCATTGTGTAAGATAAGGGCATCCATGCCTCTGAAAATATGGAGTAGTCATTCTCTCCATATAATCGACAGATGAGATCCATAAAGTAGATGTATGGCTCCCTTAAGTTGGTTGTCTAGTACCGGCCAGTGCCCCGGTTGGTGTATTTCTTGTCTTCCCTCCACCATGAGGCCATCACCCGGCTGGTGTCATGGAACTCGTAGAACTTAACGACAAAATATGTATTCAGCCACTCCTTGGGGTCTCAGAGTTTGTATTATTTCTAAACCTCTACCAGAAGGAACACCCCGACACACCCCCCATTGTCATCATTGATTAAACACTTATGTGTGTCTATGTGTTCGATGAGCCACTTCAGAAGTTCTATGCAGGGGAAAGTGAGGGTTCTGTTTGCCACCATATGTAGGTACGACCGTCGGATGTTTGGAAACACCTCATCATCAAGCTCTCTCACATCTGGATCACTATGATGGATATATTCCGGGTATTCCTCCCGACTGACCTTTTTGAAGATCCCTCCCCAATGTGGGAGTGTCATATTGGACCCTGTGCTTGCCTCTATATCTCCAAAGGTCAGAGGCTGAATAAAAACCTTCTTTGTTGTTGTTTTGATGACAGGTTCTGGTCTCATATTGTATTCAAAATGTTTTGCAACCCCTGGAGAGGAGCCTTCACCTAAATCTGGCTCTTTCATCTTCAGCGCCCTCGACGATCGTCTAGTAGTTGGATTTCTTGGAGGCATTGTTCTTGTGATCAAAATAAACTTTCAGAGATTGTGTAAAGAACAAAAATAGATAAAAATATATGAAATGTAACCATGTAAAACCCACAGACTTGGATACATACTTGAAAATCTTGCTAAACCTGGTTATTTGATACTCACGGGATCTCTGCATCTTTCGAATTACTCATCTTACTTCTCTGGATGCTTTGAATTTCCTTGCGTGAAGAATTATTTCATTTACAATGGCTCAAGGGAATTTAAACCGGGGAAGAACATACCGTGTTTCATCAGCCATTCAATTCGGGTGATGAGTGAAATTTAAACAAATCTATCGTCGAATCTCTGCAACTTAAATTCATGGTGAGTTGATGGCAGAGACACGGGGGGGTGATGTGGTCTATCAAGGATTTTAAACGTCCACTTTGATTGGAACATGAGGTAGCAAATAATGCAGGATTTGGTATTAATTATCCTCTTAAATGCTCAAAATCTAATCTTATCTAACGCTAAAACATCCCATTGTGTTTCTTTCTCAGTGGGTGAATCGGGGATTGGGGATGCGCTATGAATGTTTTTTTCGATGTCCCTCGCAAAAGATCTAACGTCGATCAATCTCATCGTACAATGTTGTCATGGAAAAGATGACTCGAAGGTGTGACTTGGACTTAGGGGACCAAAAAATGACTCGGTGTAAAACTAGACCGTACGGTTCTCCGATCTAGCAAAGACACATGGCATTGAAGAAAGGTGGCCTAATCTGTCTGTATTAATTAGAGTTGGGAATTTCCTTAAGTTATGCATTCTAAAAAACACCTTGGCTTGTTGATGCCAAAAAGTATCCAGGGTCGGCAATCGGCGATAAACCTATCACGTATTTTTCTTCGGATTAACTTCTTCGCAAAAGTCTCGATGTTGAAAACGTATCGGGGATCGACAATCGAGAGTATATTTTAGTGCGGTCAGAATGTCTATGGAAATCATTTTAGGCTTTCCCCAGTTCCAGTAAGCGCATCAAGCATCGGATATCGGTGATATCTTTTCTTTATATGTTAACGCCTATTCCTATCATCTTTTACCGATGCCGAAGGGGATAGGCTATCGGCAATATCCTTATGCAATACTTGTCGTGAAACAAAACTTCATTTTTCTGATACCGATGAAGATCGGTGCTCGGTGACTGATATTTCTCAAGTATTCTTTTCCATCTTTGAATTCCTTCTGATGCCGAAATTGAGTGTGTTGGGTGAAGTGTTTTGGATTTTGATTCTTTATTCACGCGTTAAGGATTTTTAAGTCATGAGGTTTCATAAGTTCAAACAAACCTGAAAAGATAATGAGATTCAAGATAATAATCAAATCCAAACATTTCTCAAAACGAAATCAAATCAGACAGTTCAAAGATCAAGTGGTACCCAAACAGTGAAAAATTGGCATAGGCTTTTTAAAGTGTGTTGAGTGATCAACAGACACCACATAGAGAATGGTTATGAAAATACAAACAATATGAAGGAGGATATATATTCTTGGGGGATGACTCAACAACCAAAATTTTTGAACGAGGAAGTGTTCGACTGATACTGCAAGATGGGAGGAGTAGAAACCTTCCAGGCGTGTTTCATATTCCAGGTTTGGCAAGAAAACTGATATTTGTCAGTCAAATGAGTGATGCAGGAGTGCAGACTCTATTTCAGAAGGATACATGTAGGATGGTAAGAGGTGTGATGGTATTAATCAAAAGAGTTCATATTGGAACCCTATACAAGTTGCTAGGGAATCTCGATTTGACTGGATGCAACAACATCGCTATTCCTAAAGTTGACTTGACTTTGACTTGACTCGAATCAACTTGGGCTAAGTCGATTCAGTCCGACTCGACAAATCCTTGTCAAATAGACCCGACCATGATACGGCATGAGAGGATGGGACACATTGGAGAAAAAGTAATTTCATCTATGCATAAAAAATAAATGGTTGAATATTTTCTTGAATGTAGTTTAGAATTTGACTTTTTTGAACATTGTATATATGGAAAAGAAATTCACATGAGGTTCCTATCTAGAGTGACAAGGGAAAAGGGGATTCTAAAATTGGTTCATAGTGATGTTTTCAACCCTATTTCAATGCCTTCACCTGGTGGATCCCTGTATTATGTCTCCATATATGATTTTTCCAGGAGTACATGGATATATTTCCCGAGGAACAAATCATAGGTTTTCAAGAAATTCAAAGAGTTTAAATATCTTGTCAAAAATTAGAAAGATAAGAAGATTAAGGTGATGAGAAATGACAACGGTGGTGAATTTTGTGGAAAGGAAATTGATCAGTTCTGCAAGTAGTGTGGCATAACACACCATATACCCCACATAAAAATGGATTTTATAAGAGAATGAACAGAACATTGATGGAAAAGGCAAGGAGCATGCTTACTGGTGTTGGTCTCACATAAGAATTGTGGGCAGAGGAAGTCGACATTGAAAAATATCTAGTGAATATGTCTCCTTTGTCGATGCTAGTCGACATGACTCCACATGAGGTATGGTCGGGTAAGAATCCTTCAGTTTCACATATCAAAGTATTTGGCTATGATGCATTTTTGGATGTTCCCAAGGAAAAGAGGAGAAAGCCTGATAAGAAGGAAATCAAGTGTATTTTCATTGGACATAGAGAAAGAATGAAATGATATAAGATATGGGATCCTACATCAAGGAAAACAATTTACAGTCGAGATGTGGTCTTCAGAGAATTCAGAAGGAAGTCTGAGCCTGAAGTAATGGTTCAAACAGAGAATAATCTAGAGAAGGCATGGTTTGAACCGAGGAATAAAGAAGATGATTAAGCTGAGTCAACTAAATCAGATGAAGAGGTGGAAAAACCGACCTCGATTGTAAGGAGGTATGAATGAGTAAGAAAACCAGTCGAAAGGTATTGTTCTCCCAACTTCCATTCCACATTTGTGTTAACTGCCACCGATGAAGATCCCAATCCATTCAGGGAGGTAGTTGACTCAACATAGGGTAAACTCTGGAAGGATGCCATAATCAAAGAGATGGGATCATTGCATAATAATGAGACATGGGATTTAGTTGAACTACCTAGTGGAAAAAATATCATTGGTATTAAGTGGGTATTCAAGAAGAAGATGAATGTTGCAGGTCAAGTCAATAAATTCAAATCTTGATTGGTAGTAAAAAGATATTCCCAAGTCGAAGGAGTCTACTTCGGTGATATTTTTTCCCCTGTTGAAAAATTAAATTCCATTAGAGTACTAATGTCTCTAGATGTATCATTTAATCTGGAAATAGAAAAGATGGATGTAAAGACAAAATTTCTACACAAGGACCTGGAAGAGGAAATCTACATGAAACAACCTAAAGGATTTGTAGTAAAGGGAAAGAAATATTTGGTAGCAAGTTGAAAAGATCACTTTACGATCTAAATAAATCACTAAGGATGTGGTACCAAAATTTCTACAAATATATCCTTAGTTTGGGATTTGTGAGAAGCAAAGATGATCACTGCATATATTCCAAAGAAGAAGGTGGGAATTTCATATATGTAGCATTGTATGTCCATGACATGTTGCTAATTGGAAACAACATGAATGCGATAAAGGAGGTGAAGAAGCATCTATCCTCCAAGTTTGACATGAAGGATCTTGGTGCAATGAACTTCATTTTGGGAATGGAGATCAAGAGAGATTGAGAAACTAGAAATCTCTAGTTGAACTAGAAGAAGTATATTGAAAAAATTTTGAAATGTTTCAACATGAAGGATTGTAAACCTGTGAAGGTGCCAATTCCTATGTGCTACACATTATTTTCATCACACCTATGACCATTGATGATGTGCACCTACCCTTTGTCATTCTAAGTATTATTGCCTTAATCCATGAATAAGATGGAAGAAAAACCTTTCCTAGAGAGATGAAACTATGGAAATTTCCTTTAAAAACCCTAATTTATGAAGGTGTCACACTGTGTTCCTTTACAGCTAGTGACATCATTGAATGTCACATGTTGCAACATAGTATCCCGCGACATTGTCATATGTTTCTCATCCATAGGGTACGATAGTGTTCGTACGAAAAATAAAAGAAGAAATTCGAGAAGTTTCTAGAATAGAAGCTTCGAGGATGAGGTGTCATCCGATTAGTTTGGATCTCATCTGAATTCCTGATTTGGTGAGATCCTAACCTCTCATCCTAACCTTCTCATCCCTTCCTTTTCAAATATATAAAATGAAGCATCTATCATGAATAAATCTAATCAATCATGAATAGTGGTCAATCATGGCTTTAGCTTCTACTTTGTTAGAGTGACTTTTGACCTAGATGGGTTGGTATCAAACCTATGGTGTCAGAATTCATAGAATCAAAGGGTGTGTGTTGGAAAAAGGAATCATTGGGAGGGATTTCACAACATAAAGGCTCTGGTTGTAATCTCTTCCATTATTATTAATACAACAATATATGTTCTTTCCCACAAATGCTATCCATTTTAGGTTATCTTTGTTGCATTTCTCCTTGATCATTTGCATAGGTTTTATCAAATTATACTTTTGTTTCTTTATCTCTTATTGGCTTGTGTTTTCTTATAGGTTATCACCCACAAGTATTAATATGGAGATAGAAGCTACAACTAGCGAGGAAAACAGTCGATTAAAAGGTGTGAGCTCTTTCTAGCTAGTATTTTTTATTACATAAACATAGGGAAAGTTTTAGAGTCGATCAAAACATCATCTTGTCCATGCCATTTTCCTTGTTAGTAAACAACAACCATAAAATTAACACGCTAATTAAAATATTCTTATAAAATTTTACTTCTCACTGGTAGAAAACTGTTGGCAGCCATTTCGCATTTTTATCCTATCCTTATAAGCTGCCTACGCAAGTGTTTTGGAACCCTTGATTCTCATTGCAATATTTTGAATAAAACAACTTGAATATTTTGTGGATTCACACACCTGCCTTTTGTTTTCATTTTCACGACTGTAAGCGTGAAAACCATTGAGTTCGAAGTCATGTCGATGGCACTAAAATTGTCGCTAGATTATTATGGTTACCCTTGTTTATGTGGTCAATTAATTTCTAATTCAATTATGATCACACAGTTGGCAAGACACCAAAACCTTTACTCATTTAGTATTTTTTTTTTTTGTTGTTAATATGACTTCGTTTTTATAAGATTGTGATGATATTATAATGATTGTCATTGAGTCCTTGATACATTGGTGGTTTGATGTTCTATATTCTTTCATCGAATTCCTTGGTGCATTGGTTTCATGAAAACACATTGACATTGTAGTTAGACCCTTGGTGCAATCATTTCATACAACACATACTTGTTATGATCGAACCCTTGGTGTTGATTTCGAAACATTGTTTTGATTTTAAAACCATGCAAACTCTATTGCTTGTGCAAATATTTTCGTTAATTGTTTGAATGGCATTACTTTTAACACATTGCAATAGTGATTTGAATCACCATATGCGTCGTCGGTTGTACATTTGGATATGACTATTTTTCATGGGTTGATTTTGTTCCACCACCCTCGCAGACTTAGGCATTAATGCCCGCCCTCTATCCCAGGTTACCTCTGTTGGTTTTTGGGGAAGCCTGTGAGCTATCGGTCCTGCGTATACCCTGTCCAAACCCTTGACCATTTACCCTGCTCACTGTGTATTCTGTTCTATGGCACCTGTGGTGCGCATAGAACCAAATGGTATTCAAACTCTGCTGCTATTCGATAATTCTCGTGAGGATTTGGAAAATAGTGGTTGGCTGGTTTTTATCCAAAGATTTGAGGGTTTCAACCTTTCAGTTGCCCAAAAGTTCGCCCTCACCTTCGACGGATGCAGGGCTAAGGTCGGAGACATACAGCTCAAGCTAAATGAGGAATTCCTAAGCTCAGCTACAAGACTACCAACTACAGGGAAAAGGTGGTTTAAAAATTCCAAAGTAGACGAGGTGTCGTGGTCGCTCCTATTCACATCAAGAAATATTGTTAGTTGCGATAGAGGTATGCCTATCACTGCTCTGAAGACCAGATGGCACGATCTTTTGGCAATTGTTAAGCAGTTTGTGACCTACGAAGGTCGTTATGGATTGGTATTTCTGTATCATCTTTGGTTATTGATGAATTTTACAGACTACCCTCTGAATATGCCACATTATCTTTTACATAGTCTGTACAAGATGTCTAAACGATTTAAGCGTGAGAAGGCTGATAGCAGCCTTTTCCATCACTGCTTGATCAAAGTCAATATCGTTCATCATCTGAGCCTTAGTGGTGACTGTTGGCAAGCCTTCCTATCTAGGAATGGCTTTGTCACTCCCGAGTATGTCCAAGTGGACAAGGTTATGGTTACTGAAATTCTGGTTGTGCCTACAGTGTCATCTCCTACCCTTCTACCCCCTGTCAAACCCTCAAATTTCCCCAACATTGATCTACCCGATACCATGGCCGACTCGTGTGCTAAAGACGATACTAAGGCCATCAAGAGGCCTGTAAGGAAGAAAGGAAAAGGTGATACGGGTGTCAATAGTAAGGGAAAGAAAAATGCACAATGGATATCGAGATGTGCTCAGAACAAGCCTAAATAGAGCACTGACCAAAAGCCTATCGTCTTGAGCGAGGATTCAGACTCGGAGATCGAACATTTCCTAGCCGAGGAATACCCCTATTCCCATGGCCTCTGCTCTATGGAACCCTATGACTATGTTTCCAACTTACCTCCGTGCCTCAAGAACGACCCTAACTTCCTGGGAATTAAGCTTCACCATGAAACCCCTGGAAACTTGAACGAACCCTCGCCTGTAATGACAAAGCCCGATCAACCATCGTGTACTCAATGTAATTCTTGTCTTGAACGTTATTACACCGATGTTCCCCTGTTGCAATCTAAGATCAAATCATTAGAGGAACGAGTCACTATGTTGTCAAAGGAGAACGACAGGCTACAAGACAATGAGAAGAAGCAAAAGACCACCAGTTCAATTGTCTTCAGAAATGTTGAGTCAGCTATGGCCTTTGTAAATTCAAAGTTATCCTGACCGAGTTGTTTTCCTACAACCCAGGTATGGTTTTTTCCACATCGATTTTGTATGATTTGGTTTCAACTAGCATAGCCGATTAGTTTTGTTTGCTTGAATAGATTAAAAACAATTATGTTTACTTCCAATTACCAGAAATGATTTCGTCTTTTTATTTGAATTAGCATGAAAGATTTCGTTTGCATCGATTCATTTTTCTAAAATCAAATATAGCTATGATTTGGATAATGCGATTTTATTGTTCTCAGATTAGTATAAACGATTGAATTTTTTTTGAGTTGGTTTGAATTAGGGTAACCAATTGGGTTTTCTTTCAATTAGTTCTATTTGTTTTAATAGATTCAAAATGATTATGTTATTTTCGAATTACCAAAAATGATTTCGTTATGAATCCTGCACAGAAGATTTGTTTGCTAAAATTGGACACAGCTATGTTTTGATTGATACGATTTTGCATTAGTATAACGATTGTGTCGGCCCTGAGTTAGCTCGATTCATTTCTGTTTGGTTTGATTTGCAAACAATGTTGCGTGCCTTGAATTAGCATAATTATTTGTATGAGTTGGATTAGTATCAAAGACAGATTTGATATGGCTCTGTTAGTTTGGATTTAAAAAAAATGATTTTGTTGAGTGTTGGATTGACATATTATGTCTATATTGAATCCTTACCTGAGATTTGCTTAATATTCGTTTAGGGTCTGTTTCGATTGAAATAGATTCAAACACAATTTCGTTTGCTCTCTATTAGCATAGAAGTTTTGGTTTAAATGATTCGCTTTGTTTTCAATTAGCAATTAAATATTTGTTTAATTGTTCGAATATATTTCTTTTAGTTTTGGATTGATTTAAAACGGTCCTGTTTTCAAATTAGACCAGCTACAGAATCGTGATATTTTGTATCACGATTCTGTAGCTAGTCTTAAAATTTAGATTTTTGTTAATTTTACAAATAAAACATTATCTAAACTTGTCTATTTTTGTCCACCTTCAGGTACCTACGAATTTCAATGGCAAATTGGACATGCTGTGGCAGTTTAGGAGATACTTTCATGATGTAGTTTTGTTTTAGGTTGTTAGCTTAACTCAAAAATAGAGACTTGGGAGATTATCCCCAGATTTTTTGTAAACTGTTTTTGATAATTCCCACAGGGATGTTTTTCCCTGTGGCCTTTATAAACTCATTTATATTTGTAATGAACCCATCATCATTGTTGGGAGAAAAAGACTATGGATTTATAATGATACAGACTCGAATGGAAGTGGATCTTTTTTAACAGCTTTAGCTTTCAATTTATCATACTTTCGTTCAGGTTTTGTGCATTTTAATTTGTGATTAAGTCATTGACTACTTTAGATATCAAGACTTGTTGCAGGTTAATGTGTTATAATTTAAATTATGTCCATGTCTTATGTATCTCAGTTTAGCACAGTAATTACTCTGTTTCAACTTAATGAATAAAGGTTTATCTTCTTCGTTAATTGAATTGTTCTGTACAAATCTTCGCACAGGGATTTATCTAAATGTGACGATTTGTAAATCTTAAGATTGCTGTCATTTTATGTCTTGTTTTTCCTATTATTCATATTCAAAGAGCACTGATGCTTCCTGTTTACAAGAAGCCTGTGGAAAATTTGGTGCGGGTTTCCTCCCATCGAACAGCTGAATCGGATACTTTGCACGGGACAAATTGGAAAGCATTATTACAGGTTAGTTTATTAGTGTTATTTGAGTAGTTTAAATAGATATAAATAGTTCAGATTTATAGTTAGAATTATTATTTTAATTGCTCAGCTTAGATAGTTTTAATTTTATTTCTTTCTTATAAAATTATAAAAATCAAAAATCAATAGTTTTGTTGTCATAGGACGATTTACAAATGATTTTTTCAGGTTTTCGATTTAAAATCTGTAATCTGTAAATATTGTACATTTGTAGTTGGATCTAATTCTGTTGATAATTGGACATTTAATTTCATAGAATTATTGTTGTATAATATTAGTTAATGAACTGTATATATCTATTTTAGAATTGTATATAGTTTGTTGTAGTTATTCTTTTTCACTTAGATTAGTTTCTTTAGTTTAGTTTTTCTTTCATTTTCCTAGGACTTAGATCAGCCAACAGAGCCGCTAAACCCGTCGGGGTGGATCATCCCAAACGGCTTGGGTTATTTAGACAACCCCGGACCGGATCCACTCCTCCAGTTGACGAGCGTTCATTTTCGCCCATCAACAAAAACCTACATTAGATTAGTTGTAGGGATTTGGAATAGGTTTTGAGGATAACTCTCCAAAGCTATCAAAAAAACATAGAATCTTGAGTTAGGGAGAGAAATAGATTTTCTACATCATTGTCCTAGGAAACCCTTATCACATAAGGGTCAACCACGAGGTCACATTGGGGCTAGTGGAGTAACTAACCCCACTTCATTTTTCTTGGTGGAGTGGTCTACACGTATTACAAATGGTGTTGAAAGACATTTAGGGTCACTTGAGAGGATGACACCTATGTCGAAGGCACCTCTCAAGGGGATTTAGTGTCTTAAACAACCCTGCCCTTGTGTGTATATTGGACTGTCGATTGTTTCCCCAGGAATTGTTGTTGTAAGTGGTAACCTTAGCGACCATAATCTTTAGGGCTCATACACGAGGTGACGACGAAGGGGAAATTATTTTTTGTACCTCGAACAAACACTGGTCAAACTCACTCGAGATTCTTGGAGGGTAGACCACAATTATACTGCAAGGGAAATTGCACCAGGGTGTAAGTTCATTAAGCAGGTCACCAACATAAGTGATCCACCCGCTCTGTCTTAGCCCCTTCTTATTTTTATCTCGTGATGTTGGATTTCATCACCAACTAGTGCATTCACTATGAGAAGGTTTTTTTTTGTTTGTTAACGTCCTATATGTTTTTAGCATGTGTTTTTTTCTTTCCCTTACAGACCTTAGGTCGAGTCTATATATATGGAATGAGATCCTGGAACGACCAACCAAGGGACCCCTTTTCCTGGGGAACCTTTTATTTTTCCTTCTTATGGAAATGTTGGTCCTCCCTTTATCACCACTTTGAGTATTCCACAATTCACTATTGGGTTATTGGTATGGTTTTTTTCCACTCCAGTAATCCTAAATGCACTGAGTTCTTCAGATGCAAGCACTCCACCCCAAGAACATCATCATCATGTTGACCCTTCACCTTCTTCTCCCATCAGGTCTTCTTCCCTTTCTTCTTCTTCACCTAGTGAAAGCTCTGAAGCTAGTAACCAGGTGGATAAGAAGAAGAAGAAAAGGAAGATTAAGAAGAAGAAAAATAAGTAAGGGTCCAAGATTCCAACCACTGCAGGTCACATTGGAAACCAACAACCAACTATTTTTCATCATGCTGGGAGTGTTGATGATGTCGTCAAGACTACCAAGATATCTCATAATACCAAATTCCCTTGCAGGATTTGTAAGGTTGACCATGTTCTTAAGGATTGCCTTGATTTATCCAAGGTCTTAGAAGTGTGGTATAAGAGTTCCCAACAACCCACAGCGCTAGCCTTTGGATATCATGTTGATGAAAACCCATCAACTAGTCATAGTACAGTTGGGGAAAATAAAAGTAGAGTCAAATTTCCTTGTAGGTTATGTGAAGGAATTCATCAAACTTACCTTTTCCCTCGTATGGATGAGGCTTCATGTTTATTGGAAAAGATTGTTGATATCTAGCAACAACTTCCAACTACTTACCATAGAATCTCTCCCAACTCACCACTGGTTGATCAAGTGGTCAATCCAACACCATCATCATTCGATCCTTCTCTCCTCTTGGAGAGTAAATTTAATCAAGTGGTCGATCCCACTCTTCCTTTGAAGAGTGAAGTTCAAATAGTCGATCTAATTCCATCGTCGGTTGATTCTTCTCTCCCCTTGGAGAGTAAAGTTAATAAAGTGGTTGATTTGATTTCATCATCGATCTATCCCACTCTTCCATTTAAGAGTGAAGTCGATACCGCTCAGGTTTTTCACATCTCTTCAAATTATTTTGGACTAGGGGGAATTTCACCCATTCCCACGGAACCCCCTCCAAGTATTGAGATCATTTCCTTTGATTGGAATAGACTAAAAGGACCCCACCTTCCTTCCTATCTTCCTTTCAAAATCATTGTGCAAGTTTTCAATATAAACATATGTCACACTATAGTAGATGAAGGTGCTTCTATTAGTATTTTATCCTCGACCACTTAGCAAGCTCTAGGTTCCCCTCATCTTGTGCCCATTAACCAGGATATGTTAGCTTTTGATAGAAGAGCCAGTAAATATTTAGGTATCCTTCCTCAGTTACATGTTACCTTAGGAGGGAATGTTGTCCATATTGATGTGATGATATTCCAAGGCCCCTTGGATTTTAATTTACTCCTTGAGCGAGACTACGTATATGCCATGAAATCTCTTGTGTCCACACTCTTTCGAGTGATGTGTTTCCCTCATAATGGAAACATTGTGGCTATTGACCAAATTTCATTCGTTGGCCCTCATATGAAATCCAACAATCCGACTTCCATGAATATTCCTTATATAATGGTATCCACCCCACCACAGGTTAATTATGTGGTGGCATGTCCCATGTTTTCAACTTTCTATGAGAATGAGCTTCTCGCGGTATTCTTAGCTTCGGTTGACCTAGATCCGATAGTTGACATGGTGATATCTTCAATAGGGATATTAAAGCCTAATATCCCTACCCCTATTGTGGCCCTCGATATGTATTCCTTCCAAAGTGTTGTTCTCTTGTCCAACAAAGATCTCTTGGAATCCATGATCAAGGTATCTCCCTTGAAATGTATTCCTTCCATAAAAAAATTCTCTGGGAAGCCATGATCAAGTCGAGAGTTGCAATAATATTTTTCTTCTCTGTGGAAAGATCTTAAAAAATGAAACAAAGATTCATGAGCATAGTTCATGTTTCTTTTTCAAGCTTGTTAAAGAATGAAATAGACAACCATGAGCATAGTTCTTTGTCTATCTCAAGCTCGTTAAAAAATGCAACAGAACTCCACCCCTCCCTCTCATCTATTAGAGTCTTTTATTATATCTCTTGATTGAACCTTCATTTCATTTGCCTATTTCGGTTGATCCTCTTTCTTCCTTTGGTGAACATTTACTTATTATTAGCCAAGAGTCTAATCGGGCACACAAATTGGTGACCACATAAGATTTGCAAACAAAATGAAGCTTGGGGGGCATGTCTCCATTCTATGGACCTCATGCAAGAGTTAAGACACTAGCTTCTTAAGCTGGGGGAAAAGTACCAACCACCCATGGGTATCACTCGAAACCTTTGGACATTACATTGGGAATTTTCTAGCATAGTTATTTTTTTGTTTCAAGCTTGCGAAAAATGAAACCTTCCCAAGCATAGTTTTACTTTGTTTCAATATTCTATAAAAATGAAACCAATATCAAGCTTAGTATTTGTTCTTTCTCATGCTTGTAAATACATGAGAACAGGTTACCGAGTATACTTTTATCACTTTTTCAGACTCATAAAAATTATACAAAAAAGGGACTCTTTTGAGTGTCCTTTAAGCTCTTTTCATACTCTCTAAACATGAAAATATTGTCGAGTGGAATTGTATCCTTTCACACTCATTAAAGGATTTGAAAGGGAGTATTTCGAGCGATTGTTTATCCCTTTTTCAGTCTCACCAAACTATCTACGAAAAAGGAATACTCTGGTTAATCATGGCTAGAAGAGTTCTCCTAGGTATTATTTTATACTTTTTCAGGCTTGGGAGAATAAATTTATGAAAAAGTTAATTGGAATTCTCTTTAAGTTTTTTTCAGACTCCCTAAACATGAAAAACCACTGAGTTTACTTTATATAGACTCATGAAACATACATTGAAAGACCCAATATGGGACCAAACCACTCCTTCCTAGAGTTCGTTAAAAATTCTTCAAAGGACGCATCCAAAGGATGAGCTTATAATACAATCATATGTTATCCTCCTCAAGCTTGTGTGAAAATAAATAGGTACTCGCCATAAATGGTGGGGGGACATTGGGAAGGGAATATGTATTAAACCTGTATTAATTCTATGGAAGCAAGGCATTCTTGAACATGACATCCTTTCACTCCTTGTGTCAAGGTTGGGAAATTTGTTCATATCTTGTTGCTCGTACTCCTTTATAAGTTTACACTTTGATCTTTGATCCTATTTTTTAGTCAGTGTTGCCAAGACAGCTGGTGTGTCATAAATATGTTCAAGAGAAGTTCAACCTGGAAATCCTTCTATCGTGTCATCCAGTTATGCAATCCTTAAGCCTTATATCTCGTCATCCATCCCTGAGTCAGTCCTAAATTTCTCTCATCTCTGATCTACTTCAAATATTTGTACATGTTTCGCATCATTGATGGGGGATACATCAAGGCCCTCCTGTGACGAATCACTTCCTATCGACTTCAACACATTATCTAGGAAGTCGGTTTAGAAACCCTCTAGTGCCTTGGATCCTGCATGCCTCAATGGCAAGTTTCCTCACCTTCAATGACATTTTTTCATCATTGACCTTCGATCGAATGGTTCTATGAGTGCTCGACTTCAAATCATCTATTCACACTCAATAGAATGTACTTATGTACCTTAAGGTATATTGTCATTGTTGATGGTTCCTTTCACACTTTTTAATGGTTTTCATCATTGACTGGTAATTATATGGTTTCTACCATGTTCGAATTCGACATCTTTATTCACATGGTTAGATTCGTACTCTGGAACAATAGAGATGAAGACCCTGGATCCTATCTGATAGATCTAGGTTGTGATAGAGTTTTTTGAGTATGTATTGTTGCATAGATCCATAATGTATGTCTCATGGATATGTTCATATTTGAGTCATAAAGGCATAGATCCATGGTGTATTTTGGTGGTCATGACCTATCTTACTTGAATGGATCTTTGCATTTCGACACTTATGCTTTGAGTCACTTGTACACTCAATATGGGAATTCCTACCTCAGTGATGATATATATTATAGTACTGTAACTCCTTGTTTGTTTTTAATAGGTTTCTGACTGATGTGTTCCTTGTTTAAACACCCACACAACAAAGTATTTCAGCTATCACTCATTTTCTAACTTCATACTTTGGGGGGAAATATATTACAAATTATTTCTGTCACAGTTCTAACCATCGATGATCTGCACCTACCCTTTGTCATTCGAAGGATTATTGCCTTAATCCCTGAAGATCAAGATGGAAGAAAAACCTTTACTAGAGAGATGAAACTATGGAAATTTCCTTTAAAAACCCTAATTGATGAAGGTGTTGCATTTTGTTCCTTTACAGCCTGCGACATCATTGAATTTCGCATGTTGCAACATAATAGAATGAGAAAGTGTCACATGTTTCTCATTTATAGGGTGTGACACCCTTCATATGAAGAATAAAAGAAGAAATTTGAGAAGTTTCTAGAATAGAAGCTTCGAGGATGAGGTGTCCTCTGATCAGTTTGGATCTCACCAGTATCCCTGATTTGATGAGATCCTAACCTCTCATCCTAACCTTCGCATCCCTTCCTTTTCAAATCTATAAAAGGAAGAATCTCTAATGAAGAAAGCTAATCAATCATGAATAGTGGTCAATCATGGCTTTAGCTCTTGCTTTGTTAAGGTTAATTTTGACCTGGATGGGTTGGTATCAAACCTATGGTGTCAGAACTCATAGAAGCAAAGAGTGTGTGTTGGAGAAAGGAATCATTGGGAGGGAATTCACAAAATCAAGGCTCTGTTTTTAATATCTTCCATTATTATTAATACAACAATATATGTTCTTTTCCACAAATGTTATCCATTTTAGGTTATCTTTGTTGCATTTATCCTTGATCATTTGCATAGGTTTTATCAAATTATATTTTTGTTGTTTTCTCTCTTGTTGGCTTGTGTTTTCTTACAGTTTATCACCCACAAGTCTTAAGACAGAGTTGGGAACTACAACTAGCGAGGACAATCGTCAATCAAAAGGTGTGAGCTCTTTATAGCTAGTATTTTTTATTACATAAACCTAGGGAAAATTATATGTTCTTGCCTATTTTTTTCTAGTCTTGATGTCCAAGTCTGGGGAGATCAGTCTGTGTTCGCATAGACCTATTTTTCTGACAGCACTATAGGAGTAAGGCTAACTGTTGAATAATGTCCAAAGATACAGGAAGAAATAAAGTACATGGCACGTGTTCCATATCCAAGTTCTATTGGTAGTCTAATTTATGCAATGTTTTGCACTCGACCAAACATTTACCATGCAGTGGGAGTGTTGAGAAGATACATGTCAACACTTGTAAAGGAGCACTGGACAACTATCAAGAGAGTATTTAGTATTTTTGTGGTAAACAATACTATGTTGTATGCTACCAAGGAAAACTTGAAGGTGACAAGGAATTAAACGTACATGGATTTGTCGATGCTAACTTGGCTGGAGACCTGGATCAAAAAAGGTCGACGAGTAGATATGTGTTCAAAATGTTTGGTGGATTAGTCAACTAGATGAGTAAGTGACAGGCAGTCGTAGCCTTCTCAAAAATAGAATTTGAATACATGGAAGCCACTCATGGAAGAAAAGAAGCAGTATGGTTGCAAAGGCTATGTTCAGAAATCAAGTTTGAGCAGAGAGATATGAAGATAAGTTACGATAGTCAAAGTGTAATATTTCTAGCAAAGAACCCAACTTATCATTACAAGACTAAGAATATTGATGTACAATACCATTTCATAATAGACATGGTGGATGGAATATTCCATATGTAATATAATATGCAAAACATAAATATTTAGCAAGCAATGACAGAACAACAATGATATAGCTAGAACAATACCAGAATACGCCAAAATAACACCAGAAATAACACCTTTATTAATGATAGCAATGTTCAGTTGCCTCTTTGAGGGGAAAACCTCCAGCAGAGTAGAGCTCTATTACAATAATCTCCAATGAAAAAATATCCAATATCCAAAGATTCTATTAGGTCTTCTTACATTGAATTATTCTCCTTTATTTATTAGGCCTTATTAACTAATGTCAGTATTTATTACATAGAAAACATATCCTACTAACTAATTACCATGAAGAAGGGTTAGGGTTGGATCCTAACATGCCCTCCCCATTCAAAAGTAGCTTTGTCCCTAAGGCTGAAGGTGCAAAAACTATTGGAGTATGGTCATTGGTTCCTGATTCGCATCCTCTGGTGATGTGTACTTCCACTTGATCAACACTTCCTTGATAGTTCTTCCATCCAAATGACATTCACGATTATTGAGGACAACTTCTGGTTGGAGCCAAAGGGAGCCTTGTTCATCTAGTTCCGGAAGGATGGTTTGGACCCTACAATTTTGTCCCACCACTTTCTTCAGGAAAGAAACATGGAACACCAGATGGATTTTGGAAGTATCTAGAAGGGCCAATTTGTAGGCCATTGAACCAACCCACTTGATGATCTAGTAGGGCCCATAAAACTTGGGTTCCAACTTGTGATGTCCCTAGGATTTGATATATGTTTGTTTGTAAGGTTGGAGCCTAAGAAACACCTAATCACCTTCCTAAAAAATCCTTTTTGAATGATCTTAGTCCGATTGTTGCTTCATGTGATTTGGAGCCATGTGGAGGTTATCCTTTAGAGCCACTAGGGTGATTGTTCAACCTTGCAGCATTGTATCAATAGATTGGGCCTCTTGTTGGGTATGTGTTATATTATTTGCGCGCAGGGGGGTGAAATCCCCTCGTGTGGGGGTTGGGGGGCAGTGCCCTAGAGAATTTTTTTTCCTCGAGAAACGTGTCACATTTTTGCCTCGTTTTTCATGTTGCCTCGATTTCATGTCCATTGTTGGGCAATTTTTCGACACATGGGTTTTGGCGATGTTTTTCTATTTCCGGTTAAGGAATTAGGGTTGTTGACTAATCCAAGTTATTGGTTTAGGGTTTTGGATGTCGCTGGCACCTATATGTATATTATATTGTAAACAATGTATCACAATGAATGAATATAGAATATGTTGGTTTTCCCAGTTTGGGTTTCCAGGGGAAAAATCTCTGTGTAATGTTTGTATTTTCCATTGTATATTTTTTGTTCTTTTACTGAAAATATGTTTGTAGTAAATATTGTACAAGGTTAAAATCCATATTTGGTATCATAGCTTTATTGGCTTCAAGGGGATGCCTTTGTGGTCAAGGGTTTGGCTCAGAACTGTGATAAGCCTTGTTATAGTGGGAGATCTGTGGTATTGATTTTTCAGGTGAAAAGAAATGGCAAGCAATTCAAAAATGGAGATCAAGAAGTTTAATGGGAAAAGTTTTGAGTTGTGGAAGCTCAATATGGAAGATATGTTGGTGGACAGAGATCAATGGATCATGGTAGATCTAGGTACTGCACCTACATGAACTTCAGTAGATGACTGGAAAAAGTTGGATCAGAAGGAAAAAATCACAATATGACTGTGTCTCTCAGATTCAGTATTAATGAATATGTCAAAGGAAGCTACAGCCAAAGATTTATGGGATAATTTGGGGAATTTGTATCAGTCTAAGTCCCTCGTAAATAAACCATTCCTAAGAAATAAGTTGTATAACCTAAGGATGAGAAATGGAGAATCAGTGGCAGAGCATTCGAACGCCTTCAATAATGTGGTAAGTTAATTAGTATATGTTGAGATTAAAATTTCAAATGAAGATAAATGTATCAGTTTACTATGTTGTTTACCAGAATCATGGGATAGTCTGGTTGTGTCCATAGGTAGTAATACAACTTCCTTAAAGTTTGATGAAGTGGTATCATATTGTTGTCGGAATATGGAAGGACGGAGCACAGACGCATTATTTGCAAGAGGATGTTCCGAGGAAAGAAATAGATCTAAGTTCTCAAGTGGTAGATCTAAGTCTAAGAGTAGATCTAAATCTCCTAGAAATTTTGTAAAGGTATGTTGGAGATGTGGAAAATAAGGGCACTACAAGAAGCAGTTTAGATCCAAAGTTGAGAAAAATAAGGGATCTGAAGAATATCCTTCTACAGAAGAAAAGACCTCCAAGGAAGAAGGAGGGGATGTGTACTTGGCATCTTCAAGAACACATGTAGATCATGAGGCATGGTTGGTTGACTCTTGTGCATCCTTTCATATGACTCCCCAAAGGGAGTGGTTCTGCGTATATGAAAGGTATGATGGAGGTAATGTTTTCTTAGATGATGATTCGAAAAACAGAATCATAGGACGAGGAAAAGTCAAGTTGAGGCTCATAGATGGGAAGATTAGAACATTGCCTGGTGTTCTGCACATCCTGGGTTTGGACAGAAATATGGTTTTTGTAAGCAAAATGGACGATGCAAGGGTAAATACAATATTTGAAAAGGAAACCTACAAGATGGTTCAAGGAGAAATGGTGTTGTTGAAGGGAGTTTGATTTGGAACTCTATATAATATGAAAGGAAGCAATATTAGTGATGGGTGTAATAGTTCCATTGTTCCTTATATTGGAGTTGAAGAAGAAAGAACTCATATAGTCTCTAGAGAAAATGTTATGTTGTGGCATCAAAGACTGGGGCATATCAGAGAGAAGGGTCTTCAAATAATACATGGTAAAGGTATGGTTGAAGGTATGTCTAATTTCTCTCTGGATTTTGATTTCTGTTAACATTGTGTATATGGGAAGCAGAATCGAGTAAGATTCCCCTCTAGTACAATGAGGGTAGAAGGAAATTTATAGCTATTTCACAGTGATGTTTTTGGACCTGTGTCCATCCCATCATTGGGAAAATCTGTGTACTATGTCTCATTTATAGATGAATTCTCGAGGAATACTTGGATATATTTCCTCGGGAAGAAATTTGAAGTCTTTGACAGTTTTAAAGAGTTTAAGGATCTTGTTGAGAATCAAACATAGAAAATAATTAAGGTGTCGAGGAAAAATAATAGAGATGAGTTCTGTGGGTATGAATTTGAAGAATTTTGTAAGAAGTTAGGTATAGTAGGGCAGAAAACTACTCCATATACACCTCATCAGAATGGAGTTGTAGAAAGGATGAACATGAAGCTGATGGAAAAAGCAAGGTGCATGCTTAGTGATGTCGGGTTAGGGAAAGAATTATGGGCAGAGGCAGTGGGTATTGCA
Organism: Picea mariana; assembly: GCA_032191745.1. NCBI lineage: Eukaryota > Viridiplantae > Streptophyta > Pinopsida > Pinales > Pinaceae > Picea > Picea mariana. Next base: position 150,208 of record JASDQU010011053.1, read on the forward strand.
TGTTACCTGGTCAATAGATCACCCTCATCAACGCTAGATGACAAGACTCCACAAGAGGTATGGACTGGTAAGAAACCTTCTCTCACACATCTCAAGGTATTTGGTTGTGATTCATATGTTCATGTTCCAAAGGAAAACAGGAGTAAGCTAGACAAGAAGGCTGAAAAGTGTATCTTTATTGGATATAAAAATGGTCTCAAAGGTTATAAGATTTGGAACCTAGAAACTAAGAAGGTAGTGTATAGCTGAGATGTGGTATTTAGAGAAATGAAGGATGTTGTTAAACAAGAAGTTCTACCAAGTAAGGAAGAACCAGAGAAAATAGAGTTTTATTTAAAGGATGATGAATCATACTCTACAGAAGAATAGGAATCAGAAGAATAAGATACTCATACTCCAGTATTGAGCATATCGATTCAATAAAAAAGGATACCGGAAAGGCATACTCCATCTGATTTCCGTTCAAATTTTTATTTTTCTATTACTGATGATGATCCTAGAACTATCAGGGAGGCAGTGGATTTAGAGGATGGAAATCTCTGGAAAAAGGCCATGGACAAAGAAATGGCAGCCTTGGATAAGAATGAGGCTTGGATCTAGTGGAGTTTCCGACTGGAAGAAATCCCATTGGCAGCAAATGGGTATTTAAAAAGAAGTTGAATGTAGAAGGAAAAGTGGAGAAATACAAAGCTCGGTTAGTAGCAAAGGGTTATTCCCAGGTTGAGGGAATTGATTTTGGTGATATTTTTTCTCCTGTTGCCAAGTTAACCTCTATAATATTTATGTTATTTGTTGTTGCTGCATTTGATTTTGAATTAGAACATATGTATGTGAAGACAAAATTCCTACATAGGGATCTAGAAGAATAAATCTATATGAAGCAACCAGAAGGATTTGTTGTCAAGGGAAAGAAGGAGTTGGTATGCAAGCTTAAAAAGTCCCTGTATGGTTTGAAACAATCACCAAGGATGTGGTATCAAAAATTTGATACTTATATATTGGGACTTGGCTTCACAAGAAACAAAGAGGATCACTATGTGTATTTTAAATTAATTGGTGATCATTTGATTTAATTGGTCTTGTATGTGGATGACATGTTGCTGGTAAGAAACAACAAAGAGATTATCCAGGATGTGAAAACTCAGTTGTCCTCTAAATTTGACATGAAGGATCTTGGTTCTTCAAATTTCAGTTTGGGCATGGAAATTAAAAGAGATTGGAAAAAGAGAAAACTTTGGTCAAATCAGAGAAAATATGTCAAGACAATATTGCATAGGTTTAATATGCAGGAATGTAAACTGGTCAAGGTTCCTATTCCTATTGGTGTAAAGTTATATGTGGATCAGTGTCCCAAGACACAGGAAGAGGAGGAGGACATGTCTCGTGTTCCATATGTGAGTGTAGTTGGCAGTTTGATGTATGTAATGGTTTGTACTAGACCATACATTGCACATGGAGTGGGATTTTTTAGCAGGTATATGTCAAAACCAGAGAAGGAGCATTGGACAACTGGAAAAAGGGTTTTTAGGTATTTGTGTGGCACTACTAGCTATGGATTGTGCTACCAAGGAAGATCGGGATTGGACAAAGTGGTGGATATACATGGCTTTGTGGATGCATATTGGGCTGAATATGTGGATGATAGGAGATCTACAAGTGGGTATGTATTTAACCTGTTTGGAGGAGCAATAAGTTGGATGAGCAAAATACAAGCTGTAGTGGCACTTTCAACTACAGAAGTTGAATACATGGAAGCCACTCATGCAAGAAAGGAAGAAGTATGGTTACAAAGATTGTGTTCAGGTATTGGGTTTCTACAAAAAGTCATAAAGATAGATTGTGATAGTCATATTGCAATTTTTTTGGCAAAGAACCCGAATTATCATTCATAGAGAAAGCATATTGATATTCAATATCACTTTGTGAGAGACATGGTTGAAGAAAAGAAGGTATTGTTTATGAAGGTGGACACTTTGAAGAATGTTGTAGATTCATTGACAAAATCTGTGAGCACTGAGAAGTTCTCTTGGTGTAGAGGATCCATGGGCATTGTTTCCCTGGATTGTTGACTATGTAACCATGTAACCCCCTGTATGAAAAGAAAACAACAAGTGGGAGAATCTAGGTTATGTGTTATATTCTTTGCACGCGGGGGGGATTGAGGGGGGGGCGCTAGGCCCCCCCTTGGGGGGTGCAGGGGGGGGAAATCCCCTCGCGGGGGGGTTGGGAGATAGTGGCCCCGAGAAATTTTTTTGACTCGGGAAACGTGTTTCATTTTTTCCTCGTTTTTCATGTCCATTGTTTGGAGGTTTTTCGGCACATGGTTTTTGCTGATGGTTTTCTATTTCTGGTTAAGGAATTAGGGTTGTTGAATAATCGAGGTCATTGGGTTAGGGTTTTGGATGTCGCTGGATCCTATATGTATATTTTATTGTAAACAATGTATCATGATGAATGAATATAGAATATGATAGTTTTCTCGGTTTAGGTTTCTAGGGGAAAACTCTATGTGTAATGTTTGTATTTTCCATTGTATCTTTTATGTTATTTTACTGAAAATATGTTTGTAGTAAATATTGTACAAGGTTAAAATCTACACCTTTGATGTTCCTGGAAGATAGGTAGTGACTGTAGATGGGAATTGGCCACACACCGATTCATATGGTGTCAATTTAGTGGTCGTATGATAGGAAGTATTGTACCACCATTCTGCCAAGGGTATCCATTGCACCCACTGGTGTTGTTTGTCCGAAGCAAAACACCGCAAGTAGGTTTCCAAACATTTATTGACCACTTCAGTTTAGTTTTTAGACTAGGGGTGATAAGTTGTGCTCATGTTTAGTTGGGTTCCCTGCAATTTAAACAGCTCTTGCCAAAATGTGTTGGTGAAATTTGGGTCATGATCAGATACAATAGAGGTGGGAATTCCATGTAACTTGAAAATATGATCAAGGAAAACTTATTCTACTAGTGCTAGTGTGAAATGGTTGGGTAAGGCACAAAAATGAGCATACTTAGAGAGGCGATCAACCACCACCATGATGACGAACTTGTTCCCAGCTTTAGGAAGGCCTCCTATAAATTCCATATAGATATTTATCCACATAGAAGTTGGAATGGGTAGGGTTTGTAGGGATCTTGGAGACTTGATAGTTTCACCTTTATTACGTTGGCACACCTCACATTCAGTGACAAAGATAAGGATATCCTTCTTCATGCCTACCTAGAAAAAAGAATGATGGGAACAAGCATAGATATTTTGGAAGCCCTAGTGACCCACAATAGCTGATGAGTGCAACTCATTTAAGATCCTCGGCTTGAGTGCAGAAGAGGGTGATAGAGCTAGGTGATCCTTATATCGAAGAATATTTTTCTGCCAAGTGTAGCCGATGGGAGGATGAGGGTACTCCTGAAGGCGTCTAATTAACCTAGAGATAATTGGGTGTGTGAACCACTCATGGAATACTTATTCAATTCAATCAAGGACATGTAAGGATAAGGAAAAGAGGGTGTCATCCTCCTCATGTTTTCTTGACAATGCATCAACTACTGTATTGTCTTTTCCCCTTTTATATATGATTTCATAATCATAACCCAACATTTTGATCAACCACTTGTTTTTTTTCTGGGGAGGATAACCACAGCTCCAAAAAATAATTCATACTATGGTGATCTGTTTTGATCTGAAAATGACACCACAAAAGATATGGTCGCCATGTGTGCATCGCATGGAGAATGGAAATCATTTTTTTCCATACGTATATTTTCCTAGATTGTGGCCACTAACCGCTTGGATAGTAAAGGCCAAAGGTCGACCATCTTGTGTGATAATTTCACCTATACCAGTTCCATAAGCATATGATTCCACCACAAAGGTTTTGTTGAAGTCAGGAATTGCTAGGACATGAGTAGTGCACATGGCTCATTTTAACTCTATGAAGGCTTGTTCAGAAGCATGTGTCCAATGAAATGCATTCTTCTTAAGAAGATCGGTCAACATCTTAGCATTTTTTCCATAATGGTGGACAAGTTTCCTATAATATCCTATGAGACCAAGAAAACCCCTTAGGCATTTTAAGGTCGTAGGTCATGACGACTCCTACATAGCTTGTATCTTTTTAGGGTCCACTTTTACCCCTTCTCGAACCACAATGTCTACCAAATATTCCACTTCACTAGATCTAAAGGAACATTTGGTATTTTTGACAACAATTAGTTGTCCTGTAGCAAGTGAAGGAATTTGTCCACATGAAGAAGGTGGTTATCCCAAGTGCAGTTGTAAATGAGGATTTCATAAAAGAAAAACATGATAAAATTTTGAAGGTAAGGTTTCAATATTTTATTCATGAGACTTTGGAAGGTGGATGGGGCATTGCAAAGGCCAAAAGGCATGACAAAGAATTCATAATGTCCTTTATGATTTTTGAAAGAAGTCTTCGGAATAGTTTCCACTTTCATCCTGATCTGGTGATAGATGGAGCGAAGGTCTAATTTGGTCAAGACGCAGGCACCTTGGAGTTCATCCAACAGATCATCAATGACAGGAATGGGAAACTTATCTTTGATGATCAGTTTATTTAGGGCACAAAAATAGGGACACATGTGCCAAGTGCCTTATTTCTTTAACACCATCATCACAGGGGAAGAATATGGGTTGGTACTAGGGAAAATTACCCCTGCCTCTAGTAATTCCTGGACCATCTTTTCTATTTCATATTTTTTAGCAAATGGATACATGTAGGGATGTACATTGGGGGGTTGAATTCCTGGTAGGATAGGGATGTTATGATCATTCTCACCTCTGGAAGGAGGTAAGTATGTTGGAACTTCAAAGACCTTGGGGTTTTTGTCCAAGATTAATTTTAGGCTAGGAGGGACTACTAGAGAGGCTAGATCGGTGACCTGGATGGCATGCAATTAAGAACTAACACCATGGTGGCATTTCTTCAACATTTTTTCCATCCTATGAGAGATGATGATTTCAAGAGATCATGCTTGGAGACCTCCGAGGGTATAGGTGTGAGCCTCTTGGGTGAATATCATATATAATTTTTGATAATCCATTGTGATTGGTCCTAGAGTGCGAATCCATTCCAAACCCAATACTATATCATAGCCCCCCATGGAAATAGAGAACATGTGGGTTTTCATATGATAATCACCCATTTGGAGTTTGAAATTCTCACAACGCCCCCCACACTTCATCATACCACCATTAGATATGAGAATCTGAAAATTAGAAAGAGGGCGAACAAATTGATGGATCTCGTCAATAAGCCTGCAATGAATAAAATTATGGGTGCTACCACTATCAATCAACATCACAACCGGCCTATGCTTGATGTAGCCCTTGATCTTCAATGTCTGTGGGGTCAAAATACATGAGAGGGAATGAAGAGATATGACAGGCTCTGTTGGTTCGACACGGGAGGAAATAGAGTCTTCAACATGAACACTTGGTTGAATATCGTCTGGGTCAAGAGCCTCATATGATGGTATTTATTCATAGGAAGAGGAAGTTGATGCATCAATATGGGATAATTTTTGTTCCCTACATTTATGTTCCAATGAATACTTTTCATCATAGTAATAGAAAAGTCCTTGCTTGCGATGCTCCACCATTTTTGTTGGAGATACCTTTTCGATATTCAAGTTTTTTGTAAGATCTGAGTTATCCCCAGGGTGAGGAAAGTTGGGGAAATTAGCCTTCAGGGGTGGAACCTAAAGGATGGTCTCAGCTTTCTATGCTAATTGGCATGCCTGCAACTAGGTAGTAGGATGATGCATTCTCACATGAGCCCTGATGGATTCCTTTAAGCCATTGATAAAACATTCAAGGTAAAATTAATCAAATAATCCCTTAGTTCGGATATAAAATTGTTCAAATGTCATGATGAAGTTTGTGACTGATCCAGTTTGGTGCAACTTAGTGAGCCTGCCCAAAAAATGTGGTTCCCTATCAGAACGGGCATAAATGAATTTAGTGAACATGTTACAAGTGGGGAGTCCAGGATAAAATTTATTATGTCACTTCCATCATCACCATCATTCTTGATCCAGGTATAGAACCCCAACATGGATTTTGGTCTCATCATCCTGAATATCATGGAGGGAGAAATATTGTTCCATTTGATAAACCCACCCTGTTGGGTTAGATCCATCGAATTTATGCATGTAAAATTTGGGAACCTTATTCCAAGAGTGTGGATAACCCAAAGGGGAGTGGGGTGATTAAGTATGCTCATACTGGGAAAACTGTGGGTCGATGGAATTGGGATCAACATTCTTACCCTTGATGATTTATGTCAAATGTTGGAGTTTCTAGGCTAAGGCGGCTTGGAAATATATATGCATGGTGTAAATTTGGTCATCTAGGAGTGGCATCCTAGAGCTTGTGTCTTATTGGCTCTGAGAGTGGGTGGTAGGCATGGTGGATGATTGGGTAGCAGGTGAGGTGGCTAGAAGAAAATTTGAGCCACAAAAATTGATAGGTACCAGGGTGATCAGGAAAAAGAGAGGGATCCAATAGGGTAGGTCTCAAATAATGGTGTCTCGGAAAGGATTGGGTCTGTGTGGGGGGGGGGGNGGAGGGGGAGGCTTAAAAGTGAAGGGTACCACTACGATTAGAATGAAGAGAGGAATCCAAATGTCACAAATAAGGGTGTGGTTGGTCCCCAAACTTTTTTTTTTTTTTTACTCCTGTGGAGTTATGCTCCACCCTGAATACTTCTATAGTGGCAGAATTTCCAAATTCTCAATAATAAAAAATGTCGGCATGGAATGTTTATGTAGTGAAAAAATTGATAGAGGCCAATTTGCAATGAAATAGATTAGTTGTTTTCATCCCAAGGGTTAGGGTTTGCAAGGTATCTACAATCAAGGGTTTTCCCTGTGCTTTAAATCTCTTATATACGTTCGGGGTCCAAGAGTAGTACTCGGCCCAATATCTCAGGGAACCAATTAAGGAGGATAGATTGTACCCTTAGTCGTATACTACCCGACTACCTAGGTACTAGAGATTCTCTTCTCGAGTGTTGTTATCAGTGACACTATAGCAGTTAGGTGACCAATTAGTTTATCTACAGAGGGCTTCAAGATGCCTAGGATGATCCGTATATAGGTTTTTTCTAATGCACTACCACTCGAAGGGGTACCAACAGGGGTTACAAGGGTGGCCAATAGATGTGCGCTTAAGAACCACTTATATTTCCTACGTGTATTACTCCCCAACCATGGGTTTATGCGTGTAACCGCAGATCGCTGTAGCTTAAAGGCACTGGAATACATATCTACCTTGAAAAAAAAAATACCCCACAAGTTCTTTGCCAGGAAAGAGCTCTGATACCACTTGCAATATTTCAGATGTAATATAATTTGCAGAACAAAAATATTTAGCAAGCAATGGAAGAACAACAATGTTATAGATAGAACAATACCATACTACACCAGAATAACACCAGAAATAGAACCTTTATTAATGATAGCAATGTTCACTTGCCTCTTCAAGGGTGAAACCTCCAACAGAGCACAACTCTATTACAATAATCTCCAAGAAAAAAATATCAAATTCCTTCTACTCTTATTTATACTAATTCTACCTTCTAAGGAAACTTCTAGAGGAAGATCTTTCTAGAAGCAGAAGCTTCTATTAGGTCTTCTTACATTGACTTATTCTCTTTTTTTTTATTAGGCCTTATTAACTAATGTCAGCCTTTATTATATATAAAACATATCCTACTAACTAATGACCCGTGAAGAGGAGTTAGGATTGGATCCTAACAGTGGAAAACAACAAGGTGCTTCCAGAGAAAGTAGACACGTTAGAAAACATAGAAGACTCTTTGACCAAGTCTATGAGTGTTGTGAATTTCTCTTGGTGTAGAGAGGCAATGGGCATTTTTTCCCTGGGTCTATGAACCAAAGTTAAGAAATATCTCGGTTTCAGCAAAGAAGAAAACAAGTGGGAGAATATTATGTTGTTATATTATTTGTAGTGAAAGTCGAAGGTCGAGGTGGATTGACCAGGAAAAGTCAAAGTTGAAGTAATTGAAAACAATTCAAAGAGGTCAACTAACAAGAGGTTGGCAGGTGGTCGTGTGGAAATTGACTGAAGAACGAATGAAGGCCGACTGGTAATCTGACTTGGTAGTTCACTGTAATAGAATCCCAAGATTAGCAGGATTTGTAGCCAATGATATGTGTGGATCTGTAATTGTTTTTGGGCACCTTTCTTTAAGGTTTTACCTACTTTAAATCCTATAAATAAGGTGTGATGTAATGTTGTAAAAGCTAATATTTATCTAATCTTTAGAGAAATCATTTTAGAAGTTGTTGGTCATGTAGATGTAAGCCAAATTAGCTACAAGTTGTTTTTGTGTAAAACAAGAAGGTATGATGTCGATTGTGTCTTAGGTGTAGACTAAGGTTAGGCATGTAGCATTTATCATGAATGAATAAAATAACAAGAGAGAAAGACAATCAAGGAATGTTGGTTTTCAACAAAGTTACCAACTTAACAAGAAATGTGACCTCAAAACGAGAACTCTAGCCTTTAAAACCCATATTTTTGCATAAAAAACATGAAAATCAACTACCAAATCAAAAAGTGGTGCTACCGGTAGCACCACTTTTTTCTAACGGGGTCAAAATTACCACATTTTGCAAGCATGGCCTTCATAACTCATACAATAGCTCAGAAAAACCTTAAAATCAACACCCAAATCAAAAAGTGGTGCAACCTAAAGCAAATTTTTTTTCTAAACATTAAAATTTTAGCTCTTTAAGACCTAATTGAAATTGGGGCTTTGACAACCAATCCCTACGCAAATAAACAACCCAAAATTGAATCCCAAATGATCACTTGAAAATTCATTTACAAACTATTTGTTTTTTAATTTACACTAAAAAACAACTAAATAGAAAGGAGAAAATCTTCACAAATAATTTTTTCTTAAAAATAAAGAAAAAAACACATTTAAAAAATATTTTCAAAATTCAAATTTATATTAAAAAAATAGATTAAAAATTTTTTTCTTAAAAATAAAGAAAAAAACACATTTAAAAAATATTTTCAAAATTCAAATTTATATTAAAAAAATAGATTAAAAAACAAGGTGAAAAAGAAAAATAACTAAAAAGAAATGGAAAAAAAATATATATTCCTAAAAACATACAATTTTTTTAAATAAAAACATTAAAAAACATTTAAAATGAAAAGAAAATGAAAAAAAAAAAAACAATAATTTTTTTTATCTAAAATACAAAATATTAAAACACTTAAACTAAAATTTCAAAAATTCAAAAAAAAATCAAAAAACAAATATTTTAAAAACAATATTTAAATAAAAACAACACAATCTTAATAAAATAAAAAACAAAATTAAAAATATAAAAAATTAAGACCCATTTTACAATACAACTCTAAATAAATTTGATAAATAATAAAAAATTAAAAAAAATTAAAAACAACTTTAAAACAAAAAATCTATAAAATTTATTTTAAAATAAAAAACCTATAAAATTTAATTTAATTCTAAATAAATTTGATAAAAAAATAAAAATTAAAAACAACTTTAAAATAAAAAAAACCTATAAAATTTAATTTTAAAATTTAATTAAAATTAAAGAGAAAAAAAACTTAGTGAAATTAAAAACAAAACTTAAAAAATTAAAAATTAAAAAATAATTCAAATTTAAAACAATCACAAATTTCAAATTTCATTAAAATTTTATCGTTGAAGCCATGGGTGTCGTGGGGGCGATGTTGGGCATCGCCACATTCCCTATGGGCTAAACCTTGGTCCCGTGGGGTCAGGGCTTTTCCCGTGAAGGCTGGGGTGATGTCCAACTTCACCCCACAACACCCACACATGAATTTGATATTTTTTTTAAATTTATTTTAAAATAGTTTTTTTTTATTTATAAAATGTTTATTGTATTTATTTTTTAAATAAAACTTTTGTATATGTATTTTGTTTATTTTTTTTAAAACAATTCATCTTTAATGATAAATTAGATATTATGTGTTTTTTTAAGTTTTTTTTTTAATATTTTGTATAAAAAAAATTATTTTAAAGATTTTTTTTTTAATATATATTTTAATACATCTTTTTAGATTTATTTAAATAAATTTGTTTTATTTATTTATTTTTATTTCCCACATATATATAAATTTTCGAGTTTTTCCTTTTCTTTTTAATTTTTTAATTTTTTGTTATATATTTCTTATATTTTTAACTTAAAAAATAATAGTCTTTTTTTAGTTTTTAATTTTTCTTAAAAAAAAAATAAAAAAATTCTAGTTACAATTTTTCTTAAAAAAAATTGTCATTTTTTGTTTTACCTTTTAAAAAACTAATTGTTGGATTTTTTTTTTAATTTTTTTATTTTTTTAATGTAAATTTTAAAAAAGTAAAAATAAAAAATTAATCAATGATTTAAGAGTCAATTTTGAGTTTTTTTATCGACGATGATAGTCGTTGTTGAGGCCACAGTTTCAGTTAAGTTATAATTTAACTCCAAAAAAACACCTGGTGCTACTAGTAGCATCGCTTTTCGATTCAAGGGTCAATTTTAAAGTATTGTCCATAATGACCTCAGTTGTTAATGCAACAGGTTTGAATTTTAACCACTGCAAAAAAAAGGGTGCTACCAATAGCACCATTTTTAAAAACAGGGTAAAAAATGTGACCCCCTAAAAAGCGATAACTTTGTAGAGTTCTCGTTAAGTTGGTAACTACTTTTTTCCCGTTTGTATTCCCAGGGTAAAATATCTATATACTGAATGTTTGCTTTGTCATTTATTTTATAGCCTAACTCTTTCTTCCCCTTTTTTGCTAGGTTAATCATGAAAATGTTCAATTTCCTAACATATTGTTGTTTCTCTCTTGCTTAAAATAGAAAGAAACATTCATTTATGGGTGAAATTAATCATGAATAGATTTTACAAGTAGTCAATAATTATAGTTCATTGATTTTACTTACAATGTCCCTCAAAGGGGCAGATTGTGTTTTCCCCATGATTTTTCAACGTTCAACCACGGCTTGAAAGACACACTTAAAATTGAGTTGTAGGTCTTCTCTCATGGTTGTAGTTTTGAATTGAGCCCCCTACATTGCACAAGATCTCAAATTTGGATTATTGGATGCAATTAAATGAAATTTGGATGATGACAGGAATAATATGGTTTAATTATTTGGTACTTACTGTTATCACATAAGACTATCTAAGGGTCGCAAGGCGACCCAGTCCTTTGCTTGCGCAGGTATTAGCCTTGAGCTCAAAACGCAGCTTTCAGTCTATTTCGGGCTTGAAGCGCAATCAGTAGACAGTTTTAATCTTTCAGCGACGAAGATTCTAGGAACAGTCCAAATCAACAGCTCATGGATGTTCGGGAGTGCAAACTTGCGCGAAGTATAGTGCCAGAACAAAAGGCCCCAAAGTGAATATGAGTCGTTGATTTTAAAGGGGACAGGTGGTAGTTGATCCAAGCCTTTAGGGAAATGAGCTTCGGGAGATTTGAAATGAGAAGTGCTTAGAAATCCCGAAGTCCCGAAGGCCCGAACTCCAAAAGGCCCGAAATGGATCTGAGTCGTTGATCAGCTAGAGCCACGTCTCATCAGATCCACAGCTTCGGGTAAAAGCACATGGAGAAGTAAGCCATATTTGAGTTTTGATTTTCCCGAAGTGGATCTCGGTCGTCCAAATCCATAATTCCACGCGTCATCAGATCCTTAGCTCCGGAGGTTTTGCTTAGAAACATAGTTACCAACTTAATGAGAACTGTGACCTCAAAACAAGAACTCTGGCCCAAAAAACCCATATTTTTCCCAAAAAAACATGAAAATCAACCCCCAAATGAAAAAGTGGTGCTACCGGTAGCACCATTTTTTCAAACGAGGTCAAAATTACAACATTTTTCAAACATGGCCTTCAAAACTCATACAATAGCTCCTAAAAACCTTCAAATCAACACCTAAATAAAAAAATTATGTTACACATTTTTTTTTTCAAAACGTTAAATTTATAGATATTTTGAAATCGTATTTTTAGCAGTTGGTACCATTAAAACCAAAACTTCAAAATCAACCATCAAATTGAAATGTACTGCTACCAGTAGCACCCATTTTAAATTTGGGGTATTAAAATGACATTTTTTTAAAGTCGTAATCAAAATCATAGCTACTGCAAACAAAATTATCAAATCAACCCTTAAATGCTTACTTTTTAAATATTAGTTTATCACTCCAAACACAACATAATACATAATACCATGAAAACAATACATTTAAAAATATATAATCAAAACCCAAATTTGTGAAAAAAAAAACAGTAAAAAAAAATAGATAAAAACTAAAACTAAAAAAAAAATTAAAATTTTACCCAAAAAACAATAATTTTTTTAAAATATATATTTGTTTTTGAAAAACAAATAGTAAAAAATTTATTAAAACCTAAAAAAAAATATGAAAAAAAACAAAAAAAATACTAAAACCATGTAAAAATTATATATATATATATATATATATATATATATATATATATATATATATATATATATATATATATATATAAAATAAAAATAAAAAATAAAAAATCTATATAATTTATCAACCATATATAATATAGTTATATAATATATAACTATATTATATATATAGTTAATAAATATATATAGTATAGTTATAATATATAACTATATTATATATAGTTAATAACTATATATATTATAGTTATAATATATAACTATATTATATATAGTTATTAATTATATATAATATAACTATATTATATATAGTTAATAAATATATATAACTATAGTACATAGGAGGGATATAGTATGGGAGGATTATAGTATATGGGAGGCATATAGATGGGAGGATTATATACACGGGAGGTGATGTCGGGTATTGCCTCAGTCCTCGCGTGGGCAAGGGCCAGGTCCCATGGTGTCATGAGACCTGGCCCTTGCCCACGCGGGGGCTGAGGCGATGTCCGGCATCGCTTCCCGTGCTATATGCCTCCCCTCCCATGTTATATATGTTATATCCCTCCCCTCCCGTGTTATATAGTTTATAACTATATTATATATAGTTTATATAATATAATATAAACTATATATAATATAGTTTATAGTTTATAAGCTATATATAATATAGTTATAAACTATATAATACGGGAGGAGAGGCATATAACATATAGTTATAACTATATATATAATATAGTTATATAATATATAACTATATTATATATAATTATAACTATATATAATATAGTTATATAATATATAACTATATTATATATAGGTATAACTATATATAATATAGTTATATAATATATAACTATATTATATATAGTTATATAGATATATTATATAGATTGGTATTTTTTTTTAATTTGTAATTAAATTTAGGTTTTTGTTCATGTTTGATATTGCTTTTCGATTCTTTTGTCGACAGACAACGTGTTAAAAAACATTTTCATTAATTTTTTGACATGATTTTCTGACCTTTTGATAAATGAATAAATGTACATATATTGTAATAAAGAAAATTTGATGTGTACTAATTGCTTAGAAAGAAAATCAACATTAATAAACTTTTAAATAATTAAAATAATGAATAAATTTTAAAATATAAAATAAAAGAATTCTTTTTATACTTAATATTATTATATTATTAAGTTTTTGTTTTAAAATTTAATTAATTTTCATTTCTTTAATATATATATATATATATATATATATATATATATATATATATATATATATATATATATATATATATAT
>JASDQU010011053.1:164407-186716 GCA_032191745.1 Picea mariana
TTTGATAATTATAAAAATTTGCTTTTTATTTATTTTTATTTTTTTTAATTTCAATTATTTTATTTTTCTTAGTTTTTATAGTTTTAATTTATAAAAAAGAAAATTCAATTATATTTTTTTCCTAAATGTTTAAAAATAATGTTATTTAACTACAATGATTTTCTATCTATTAAAGTAAAGGTAAAAAATGTGTTAAAAATGACATTTTCCACTATATTTAAAAAAGTATGGAACCATAAATTAATTAAGGAGACAAAAAATCGTATTTTCAAAAATGTAAATGGTAAAAAAAAATTAAGATTGAAAGAAGCACGAAAAATGACTAAAAACATTGTTGATAAAAAAAATAAAAAATAAAAAATAAAAAAAAAATTGAAAATAAATGAAAAACAAGCATTTAAAAAAAAAAAAAGTGGAAACATTATGTATGAGAAAATTTAAAATATCAAAAAAACACCTAAAATGGAAGGGGGGTGCTACTGGTAGCACCATTTTTAAAAATGGGGTAAAAAACTTGACCCCCAAAAAAACGAGAACTCTGTAGAGTTCTCGTTAAGTTGGTTACTATGTTTAGAGGGAAATGTGGTTTGAGAATTGAAATTCTCGAAGGTCGATTCGCGAAGCAAATCTCAGCCGTTGATTCGAAGAGGGAAGATACGATCTGTCGATATAAAGTGCTAGAGATGGGTCAATGATCAAGAAGCCTCATCTCATATCACAAGATCAACGGTCACGCTCCATTGCGGGGTCAGAAGGTGCGCACGTTTTAAAATTTTAAGGGCAGGCTGCAATCAGAAATGTGGTTTTTGGAAAGGGACGTGTGGCGATTCATGGTGAATAGTGGGGACAAAAACGGTTTGCTTTCAAACCACCCTTGGTCGCTCCTGCAATCGTGCAATTGCGTAGGGTCATGGCCCTAGGTCACATTTAATATGGAGAGATGGAGAGGAGTCGCGCCAAAGACCGAAAGCGTCTGTATTGGTCACAGAAGAAGATTTGCTTGGCCTTGAGGTGTCGGGATTGACTCGAAAAATTCATATGGCACCGCCTGGAAACATTCATGAGTGTCAGGACATGTCCTGATCCCGATGAAGGTAGTTATTGAATATTGGGGGCGGCGATTGAGACCTCGTCTCACCCCATAAATGGAAAGCATTGCAGAGCACAGCCATGAAGGCACATTGACGATCTGAAGCTTCATTATGGGCAACTTTTCCTGTAAAGCACATAACTGCACCTAGCTCGCATCTGACATGAGAAAACCTACACAATGTGACAGAGCAAGCACCGACTAAAGGCTTTGAAGGAAATGGTCCAATCACACTCCTAGTGGTTGCAACATTTATGGGTATTTATAAACAATTTTGATATTTTGTTAAGGTTGAATGGTTGAGCTAAGCTCCCTGATATTGTAATATTTTTATGAAGAACATTGTTTCTCTAGTTATGTATTTGTTTTGCAGACTTTTTGATTAATCTAAGTCATCTTTATTGCCCCATCTTATTTGCCTCTGATACTGAGAGAGTTCATGAATGACCGATTCCCATGAATTGTTGTAATTGTATTATGATAAATGTTTGATTATAGTGTTGTTATGATTTCTTTCATTTTCCTTGAAATTTGAATCGAAGAGGATCTTGTGTTTAAGTTTTTCCTCCTTAGGCTGTTGGAAGACCTGATGTCCATGGCATACCTCTACACTCTCCTCACTAAAGTCTTCCCTCTATTCACCCTTACTCTAACTTACTGACTAAAGTTGATTCCAAATCTCAATTGCTTATGCATGCTATTCTAGATTTCCAAGTTAGAACATTATTATCATTGAGTCTTCTCCATTTGACCACCTAAAACTCATTTACATTTACTGTATAAACTGATGGGTACTGGGCTTACCTTCTATGCAATTTGAAGGTGAATTCTAGTGCTAACATTTCTGGCGTCGTTGTCGGGGAACGAATTGAAGACATTTCCCTGGGATAGAACGACAAAGAGCTTATGATTCTGAAGGTGCATCAAATATTAGAACCATTGAAGATTACAGTTTGCACCTGGCGACTCCACAATCAAAGACTCCACTGGGGAGGACCCTGTTAATAGAAAGATGACCATACCAAAGGGGAAGACCAGGTATCATTTTATGAGATTTCTTCATGAAATCCTGGTTTTCTTTATCAGCTCATTTCTCTCTTTCCCTTTACATATAAAAAGGATTATCCTATGCTTTGTCTATTCAGATGATAACAAGCCTTCCTTTATTTATCCATCCTTGGAAGAAGAAGACATTCCCTCTTCTTCTGTTGTAGATGTTGATCTTGTGTCTTCACCTCAGCCTATTCCTAAAAGTGAGATTTGTATTGGATTTCCTCATGAAACTGATCACCCTTGTAGCCTTGAGGGGGTTGAAAATGATTCAAAGCCTTATCAGATCTCATTGCCTTTCGTTATTACTATCGAGACTATCCATCTTCTTATTAAACCTCATATTCATCCCACCAGTTTTCAAGCTAAGATTAGAGACAAGATTTTTAAACCTTTAAGGCTACCACTTGACCTTCATCCTTATCCTCTTTATTCCTTTGAGTATATTCCTCGGTTTTCTGGGGAGGATCATGTTACAGCTGAGAGGCAGTTGGGGGCCTTTGAGAAATTTGTTGATCATTTTGAGATTGTTCATGAGGATTTTTCCATGAGGTGTTTCTCACAATTTTTGTCTGGAGATGTTGTTGTGTGGTTTAAATGTTTGGGAGTCGGTTCTATTGGTTCTTGGATCGAGCTATGCCATGCATTTTTAAAGTGTTGGGGTGAGAACA
This sequence comes from Picea mariana, assembly GCA_032191745.1. Classification (NCBI taxonomy): domain Eukaryota; kingdom Viridiplantae; phylum Streptophyta; class Pinopsida; order Pinales; family Pinaceae; genus Picea; species Picea mariana. Next base: position 167,219 of record JASDQU010011053.1, read on the forward strand.
AGTCCCTTGATCAGTACTAGTTTGAGTTTAATGCCTTGAGGAGAGGGGAAGAGGAAGCCTTGGTTGTCTTCAATAGGAAGTTTTACATCATTTATCACAGTATGCATGTGGATATCAGACCCACAGAGACTGTTTCCATGGTGTACTATTTCATGGCTCATCATCTAGAGCTTGTCCTTCTCCTAAGAGAAAGGAAGTATTCATCCTTAAGACACCTGTTTGAATATGTTGAATAAGTCTAAGAGAACATCAAGGATAGAAAGGGGGTTTGTACACAAGCATATCATGAAAAATTTCATGTACATAAGCAAGAAGACTATCAGTATGTTTCAAATTCCGAGCAAGAAGACAATGAGTATAATTCAGATCTGGAACAACAACAAGGAGGAGAGACTGCAATTGTTGGTGATCAAGAGTTGTTTTCGAAAGAACAAGGAGGTCATTTATTTACAAACAGAGAGGCATTTTCAAAGGAGCATCCTGGTCCTCTAAAGCACCCAGAATTTTGTCATGTTATTCATGGTCATGTGGCCATATACATGGAGTCGTATGTTTCAGATTTTTTGAAATTTTCAAATGGAATTATTGCATCGATACTCACAGGTGAGTATGGTTTCATGAAATATTTCCAAGATCAAACTATAGATCCTTTTCCTTTATTCATTAAGGAAAAGCATTGGGTGGAAATCAACCATCCTAGACCCACAGAAGACATGGAGAAGCATGTAAAGGAGGAGCTAAGTGGGCAATTTTTCTCATGTTTAGAACCTGTAAACGAGAAAATATCACCTGGTATTAGCCAACCTACATCAATTCTCCACCCACATGTACACTCTGAGAACATCAAACGATGGGTGAGCCACAATGAAGGACAGGAATTAATTTCTTGCCAGTTGAGATCCCCTGATTATAAATTATGTGACCCTGTGGGGCTATATATGGAGATGTGTTTTCCAAAAGAATTGGAGCCTACATAATTATTCACCTTATCATCATTTGGGGGTATGGTCAGTGTTCCAAGCCATGTTCTCGTTATGTTGTCATACCTCCCTAGTTTTTTGTGGATCATCTGCAGTAAAGAGAAGAATTATATTACAGGCAGTCTAGGTGGCTATGGTGGAAGTTTGCTTTCACCTAGATCCTTGTAAAAATTCAATTAGCCTAGGATTGTATATAAATAAGCTCCTTCTGGAGCCCATATGTTTGTTTTCATTTTTTAGTAGAATAGTGTACATATTTCCTTATTTTCTTCGATGAAATTTTTTATCTAGAATCCATAGCCCGACAGCTAAGGCACTGGAACTGCGCGTTCTTGGCATCTCACAGGGAGCATGCAATCCCCTGTGGAGCCAAATGTTATCACATAATATTGTCTAAGGGTCACAAGGCGACCCAGTCCTTTGCTTGCACGGGTATCAGCCTTGACCTCAAAACGCAGCTTTCAAAGTAGTCTATTTCGGGCTTGAAGAGCAAGCAACAGACAGTTTTAATCTTTCAGTGGCGAAGATTCCAGGAATGGTCCAGAAAAGCGGCTCACAGATGTTAGGGAGTGAAAACTTTTGCGAAGAATAGCACCAAAAAAAAAGGCCCCGAAGTGAATACGAGTCGTTGATTTTAAAGGGGACAGGTGGCAGTTGATCCAAGCCTTCGAGGAAATGAGCTTCGGGAGATTTGAAATGAGAAGTTCTTAGAAATCCCTAAGGTTCGAATCTCAAAGTCCCAAAGGCCCAAAATGGATCTGAGTCATTGATCAACCAGAGCCATGTGTCATCAGATCCATAGCTCTGGGTAAAAACGCATGGATAAGTAAGCCAGATTTGATTTTTAATTTTCCTGAAGTCCCGAAGACCCGAAGTGGATCTTGACCATCCAAATCTAGAATTCCCACATCATCAGATCCTCAGCTCTAGAGGTTTTTCTTAGAGGGAAATGTGGTTTGAGAATTGAAATTCTCGAAGGTCGATTCACGAAGCAGATCTCAGTCGTTGATTTGAAGAGGGAAGATCTGATCCATCGATCAAAAGCACTAGATATGGGCCATTGATCAAGAAGCCTCATCTCAGATCACAATATCAACGGTCACACTCCATTGCAGGGTCAAAAGGTGCACATGTTTTAAAATTTTAAGGGCGGACCGCAATCGGAACCGTGGTTTTTGGAAAGGGACCCGTGGAGGTTCATGGTGAATTGCGAGGACAAAAGCAGTTTTCTTTCAAACCACCCTTGGTCGCACTCGCAATCATGCAATTGGGTAGGGTCATGGCCCTAGGTCACATTGAATATGGAGAAATGGAGAGGAGTTGCACCAAAGACCGAAAGAGTCTATATTGGTCACAGAAGAAGATCTACTTGGCCTCGAGACATCAGGATTGACTTGAAAAATTTGTATGGCACCACTTGGAAACATTCATGAGTGTCAGGCCTTGTCCTAATCCTGATGAATGTAGTTATTGAATATTGGTGGTGGAAGTTGAGACCTCGTCTCACCCCATAAATGGAAATCATTGCAGAGCGCAGCCACGAAGGCACACTGACGATCTGAAGCTTCCTTATGGGAATTTTTTCCTGTAAAGCACATAATTACTCTTGGCTCACGTCTGGCATGAGAAAACCTTCACAATATGACAAAGCAGGCTCCAATTGAAGGATTTTAAAGCAGTGGTCCGATCACATTCCTAGTGGTTGAATCATTTATGGGTATTTATAGACAGTTTTGATATTTTGTTAAGGTCGAATGGTTGAGCTAGGCTCCCTGCTATTGTAATATTTTTATGAAGAACACTGGTTCTCTGGTTATGTATTTGTTTTGGAAACTTCTTGATTAATCTAAGTCACCTTTCTTACCCCATCTTATTTTCCTCTAATATTGAGAGAGTTCATGAATAACTGATTCACATGAATTGTTGTAACTGTATTATGATGAATGTTTGATTATAGTGTTGTTATGATTTATTTCATTTTCCTTGAAATTTGAATCAAAGAGGATCTTGTGTTTAATTTTTTCCTCCTTAGGCTGTTGGAAGACCTGAGGTCCACGACAGACCTCTACACTCTCCTCACCAAATTCTTCCCTCTATTCACCCTTACTCCAACTTACTGACTGAAGTTGATTCCAGACCTCAATTGCTTATGCATGCTAGTCCATATTTCTAAGTTAGAACGTTATTATCATTGATTTTTCTCCATTTGACCACCTAAAAATCATTTACATTAACTATATAAATTGATGGGTACTGGTCTTACCTTCTATGCAATCTGAAGGTGACTTCTAGCGCTAACACTTGCAATTTGTGATTTTAGTTTCACATCACCATCCTGGCCAATTTTGTGTTGCCTGTGTTTTTATAGTCTTTCCTTGGTTTCTTTTGATGTGTCTAGGAACATAGAAAATGTTTCCAATAGGTTGTATATCACAATTTTTATATAGAACTAACGAAAATTCAGCATATTAAATTCAAAATATGATATACCATCCTAGTCCAGGTGGTGTCTTTCCTTCTTTTCTCATTGTCTTCTCATTTTCGTCCTCCAATAGATTCTTCAACTCAATCTCGAGAATCATCAAAGGATTCTCATACCTAGGTTTTGTTTGCAAATGAACCCTATACTGGTCACTCACATATTTCAAATATGTACCATTCAATGAGGTGACTCCAATTTTGTTGAAGGAATTACCAAACATGTTGGCCAAGTGGTCAATAAGTTCCTTCTTCAAAATAGTATTTTGAGCATTCCACCATATGCATATGGTGGGCCCAAAAATATATAAGGCCTTTTCATTCATTTTCTTAAAAAAGTGTTGTTTCCTGCATAACAATATGATCATTAAAATTTTAAATAACAGTAGAGAATCATGTTTCAATTGGATAATAGGAAATAATTAAGACATTAATAAATACCTAGGATTTTTTGTATCTTGATTGGAACAATGTTTTCTTCCACCAACAAGGTAACCGGAAGTGTTCCCTTGTTGGTAACACATGACGATCCAGAAAATAAATTTGTAGAATCACCAATTGCCTCATCTCCACCATCAAGTGCTTGGTCTGGCGTGCACTTCGTTGAGTGTGTGTCATGGGTCCCAAAAGGTCCAGTCATCTTAGTCACAGGGGTGTCCACCACATGAGGAGATCCAAAGAGCCTCATGGGTATGTGGCCCGTGGTAGGACGTTTTGGTGTTTGAGCATCACTTATACCATCACCATCCTTAGGAGAAAGTTGTTGAAGTTTTCTAAATAATTTCTATAAAAAATAAATCATTTTTAAATAAATTATATAAAATTAGAAAAGAAAAATTCATAAATGAACGTATGTGATGAATGACCTTTCTAAAATATGGTGCTTACTGTAGATCGTTTTATTTCCTCCATCAAAACTCTTGATCTTTGTGTGATCTCCTTCATTGGTTCACTCATGCACAATTCAATGAGTTCAATGGTTTTTCTCACAACCTTTTTAATTGTCTCAACTAGGTTCAATTCAAACATGTCGTCATCGTTGCCACCATTGTCAAATACATAAAGTGTCAACAACTACATATATCAACAAAAAAATAAGTTAATTAAATTAGAAAAACAATAATAAAATTCACTTTAAATGGATATGGATATCGTTAGTCATTTACCTTCTCTGAAGCCAGTGCCTTCCCATGATCACCCTACCACAATATAAGAAGCATTACATATTAAAATGAATGTTAAAGATAAAAAATAAGAATCAGTAAATAGAGGTTGGTTGAAGTTACGGTGCCAACATCCATATTAGACAATGGATCAACATATATTTTCATTCACATTCCTACAAACACCATTCGTATGTGCATAATTTTTCTAAAGACATAACTCTTTTGTAAATGCAAAAGAAAATCATAAAGGGAAAAATGCTCAAAATGCACGAAACTAGGGCGTGATGAAACATGCATGCCCAAGTATTAACACATATGAAATTTGAGTGATTCAAGTTTCTAAAGGTATCTTATATTATTTTACACCTATATAAATATTTAGTATTGTGTTTGTGAACATAAAAGTGGTTGTTGTGTAAAAGAGACAAAATCTACCTTGTAAATTGAGAGACCAAATCAGTAGAAAGTTACCTAATGGAAATGCACGCCCATGCTTCTATATAGATCCAAATTTTGTGATCTAAGTTTCTAGGTGAATTTAATAAAATTGTGAATCTATTTATATCATTCAGAGTGCATTTTTGAATAAAAAAGGACTTCTACCTGAAAACCAAATTCAAGACCTTTTGTAAAATGGATGGTAAAACTAGATTACTATAAAATACATGCCTAGGAACCATATGACATCCAAATTGAGTGATAAAAGTTGCAGAGTTTGTATTTTATATTTTTACATATATTCATACTTTAGTTGTGCATTTTTAAACCAAAAACCCTATGTTGTGCATAAAGGTTAAAAACTGTTTTGTAAATGCAAAAACAATGCATAAAGGGGAAAATGTTTAAAAATGCATGAAACGAGAGCATGATGAAAATGCACATCCATGTCTTAACAAACTTGAAATTTAAGTGATTCAAGTTTCTAAGGGTGTCTTATATTATTTTACACATGTCTACATATTTAGTGTTGTGTTTGCGAACATAAAAGAGGTTGTTGTGTAAAAGAGGCAAAATCTACCTTGTAAATTGAGAGACCAAATTAGTAGAAAGTACCCTAATGGAAATGCACGCCTCTGCTTCTATATAGCTCCAAATTTAGTGATCTATGTTTTTGGGTGAAGTTAATAACATTTTGAATCTATATATATCATCCAGAGTGCATTTTCAAATGAAAATAGACTTCTACTTGGAACCCAAATTCAAGACCTTTTGTAAAATGGATGGTAAAACTAGATTATTATAAAATGCATGCCTAGGAATCATATGACCTCAAAATTGAGTGATAAAAGTTGTGTAGTTTGTATTTTATCATTTTACATATATCCATACTTTATTTGTGCATTTTGAAACCAAAAACCCTCTACTATGCATAAAAGTTAAAAATTGCTTTGTAAATGCAAAAAAATGCATAAAGGGAAAAATGATTAAAAATGCATGAAACCAGGGCATGATGAAAATGCATGCCCAGTTCTTAACACACTTGAAATTTAAGTGATTCAAGTTTATAAGGTTGTTTTAGATTATTTTACACTTCTCTATGTTAGCACTAGAATTCGCCTTCAGATTGCATGGAAGGCAAGCCCAACACCCATCAGTTTATACAGTAAATGTAAATGAGTTTTTAGTGATCGAATGGAGAGGACTCAATGATAATAACGTTCTAACTCAGAAAACTGGACTAGCATGCATAAGAAATTTGAGGTCTGGAATCAACTTCATTCAGTAAGTCGGATTAAGGGTGAATAGAGGGAGGACTTTGGTGAGGAGAGTGTAGAGGTCTATTGTGGACATCGGGTCTTTCAGAAGCCTAAGGAGGAAAAACTTAAACACAAGATCCTCTTGAATTCAAATCTCAAAGAACCTGAAAGAAATTATAACAGCATCATAATACAGTCACAACAATCCATGTGAATCAGTCATTCATGAACTCTCTCAGTGTCAGAGGCAATTAAGATGGAGCAAGAAAGCTGACTTAGGTTAACCAAGATGTCTCAAAAATAAATGCATAACCAAAGAACTAGTGTTCTTCATAAAAATATTACAATAGTAGGGAGCCTAGCTCAACCATTCGACCTTAACAAAATATCAAAATTGCCTATATATACTAAAAATTGTTGCACCTACCAGGAGCGTGATCAGGACCCTGCATTCAAAGTTTCCAGTTGGCGCCTTCTCTGTCATACTGTGCAGACCTTCTCATGTCAGATGCGAGACAGGGGTAGCTATGCATTTTATAGGAAAAACCATCCATTAGGAAGCTTCAGATTAGCAGTCTGCCTTCATGGCTGCTCTCTGCAACGCTTTCCATTTATGGGGTGAGACAAGGTCTCAATTGTCACCCGTATATTCAATAACTTCCTTCATTGGGATCATGACAAGGCCTGACACCCATGAATGTTTCCAGGTGGTGCCCATGACTTCTCTAAGTCAATCCTGACGCCTCGAGGCTCCGCAAATCTTCCCCTGTGACCAATACGGGCGTTGTAGGTGCTAAGCTTCTTTGTGGACCTGTCCTTCATTGATATGACCCCCAGCTGTGACCAAGCGCTTACCCAAAAGGTACCTCACAATTTCGCGTCTCGGGTGCTTCGATGTGAGCCACTCCCAACTCTCCTGATTCCCACACTCGCGAATTGGATCCTAGCGAGGGATAGCTCCCTTCTTTAACCTTCAACTACATGACCCCGGCTATAACCTAGGGCCTAACTCCTGGGTGCTTCATAATTTTGCGTTTCACAAACTACCACCATGCTCCATGCCAAAATCTTTGATTCACAAAACTGTGAAATCGTTGATCCTGAGCCACGTGTCCCTATGAATTGAACGATCCAGATAAATTCGTGATTTCACACTTTGAAAGTCCTCACGACTCAGCCCTTTGACTTTTCCACTTCGCGAAACTACGAAATGTTGATCTTTCGCCACGTATCCCTATGAATTGAATGGTTCAGATCAAGTCGTGAGTTCTCACTTTGCAATTCCTCGCAACTTGGCCCTTTGACTTTTCCACTTCACGAAACTGTGAAATGTTGATCTTTCACCACGTATCCCTATGAATTGAACGATCTAGATCAATTTGCGAGCTCACACTTCACGAGTCCTCATGACTCAGCCCTTTGACTTTTACACTTCGCAAAACTGTGAAATGTTGATCTTTCACCACATACCCTTCCCAACACCAACGGCTAGGATTGACCTCATGACTTCGGATCTATGTATGACGTTAAAATTCGTGCAACTTTACGATCTCGATTACCTAAGGGCCGCAAATCTAAACTTCGAATGGAATCTCCTCCGCTGAAAACTGAACTTGCTCGCTTGTTTGATTTGAGTCCATATTAAACCGCTCTAAGTGTTGTGCTTTGTGCTCATGGTTGTGGCCTGCATAAATAAAAACTTGGACGATTGGCTAAAGGTTCGGGAAAACATAAGGATACGTGACATAGGTAAAGGATATGATTGCCCAAACAAAAGGGGCAAACAAAACGACTTTGTTAGATGAAGGGGAAAATTTAAAAACATGGCCTGCGAAAGAGAGAAAACAAAGAATGGGCATAGACTTGGGTATAAACCACCAACTCACAAGACTCTGACAAGTTCATGTGATAACATTGGCTCCACAAGGGATGGCATGCTCCCTACGAGTTGTCAAGAATGCGCAGTTCCAATGCCTTATCTATTGGGCTATGGAATCTTTATAAAAAAAACAAAAATGATATTTACAATGACATGGGAAACCTCTCATGGCTTTAAGTAACAAACTTTTTCAAAAAATTTCCATTTACAGGGCTACCAAAAACTTCAGCATCCTCCAAATCCTACAACTTGTAAGTGTTACTTGAAAAAACTTCAGAAATTTTGAAGGGGCTGATTCATAAGGCCTCAAATTTATCATTCTTTCATGTATCTTGCCTAGGTGCATCCCATTTAAGTACTAGATCTCCCAGTTGGAAATCCTCTTTGTTGACCTTTTTGTCAAAATCTCGTTTGATCTTCTGTTGATGGTCATGTGCTTTGTCCAGTAGTTGCTCCTAGTCTGATGCACTTCTACCAGTTGTTGTATTCTTCTAATTATATCATCTGGTTCTCACTGGTAATCTTGGAATAATTTTTCCACAAGCAAGGCAAGTTGAGAAGGAAAAATGGAATCAATTCCATACACAAGCTGGAAAGGAGAGACACCAAGAGATCTCTTTGTTGTCACTCTGTCATCCTATAAATAAAATTTAAGCTTTGAATCCCATGCTTTCTTGTTGTCCTCTAACAGTCTTTTGATGATCTTAATAAGGCTCTTTTTAGAGGACTCTTCCGGTCCATTACCTTGGGGGTATTAAGGAGTAGAGTGAAGCAATGTGATTCCAAACTGTTCACAAAACTTAATCAATGGTTCATCCTTAAAATTTGAAGCATTATCGGTGACAATTATGTTTGGACAACCAAATCTTGCTATAATATCCTCAACAAAACCAATGATTACCTTGTGGGAAGCATTTCTTGTGGGGATGGATTCTATCCATTTAGTAAAGTAGTATGTGGAAGTCAAGATCCATCGGCCCTGAAGATACCACGGGATTTAGTGGCAAATACTTGAGTTGTTTCTTTCCAGAGAATTTCTGACACTTAACACAAGACTTGATCTTTTCACAGACATCAGTGAAGAGACTAGGCCAAAAATACCCAGCCCTGATAATCTTGTAGGTTGTGGTTCTCCAGAAGTGATGCCCCCCACATAAACTATCATGAAAATCATACATAATATTTTGGGCTTCTTGTGGGTCTAGACATCTCAAAATCACTCCTAAAGGGTCTTTCCAATATAAAACTTGATCAATAAGACAATATTTAATAAATTTGAGCTTCAAATCTCTCACCTTGTTCTTTTCCATACCATCAGGAAGCTGCAACTTCTGTAGGAAAAATATAATTTCCTTGTACCAATTTCATCCTGCCAATGGAGGGTTGACTTGAGAACCTTCATCAGACAACTCAACTTGTCAATTTTCTAAACAACTGTTGATGAAAAGGACCCCCAAAGATTTTCAATTAGATTCAACCAACAACCTAGCTAAACCTTGTCCTTTAACCAATTTGGTGGGCTTTATCTCTAGATCAAATTCAAGGATCTTGGAAATCCACTTTCTCCTTCTTCCGTCTATGTCAGGCTGGATGAGGATCTCCTTCACTAAAGCTGAAGGGACGTGCGCAATGAATTTTGAATGCAGCACATAAAATCTAAAAGATTTGAAAGCTTTGACCAAAGCGTAGGCCTATTTTTCCATGATGTCATACTTTATTTCATCATCTCTCAGTTCCCTACTGAAAAAGGAAATGGGTTTTTCTAACCCATCATCATTCTTTTGCAACAAAACAGTTGCTACTCTGTCAAATGAAGCAAAGGAAAAAATCAAAAAATCCTCAGAGTAATCGGGACTGATGAGCACATGTGCTTCATTCAAGGCCTTCTTTATTTGATCAAAAGAGTTGCAATATTCAACAGTCCATTTGATCTCATTTCCTTTCCTCAACATGGATGTGATAAGCTTTACCAATTCAACAAAATTTGAAACAAATCTTCTCAAAAAATTAATTTTCCCCAAGAAATACTGAACTTATTTCTTGGATCTAGGGAATGAAAAAGTTTGGATAGCTTCTACCCCGATTGGATCAATATTTACTCCCTCAGCTGATACAACGTGCCCCAACAGTTTCCCCTCTTTCATGGAAAACAATGAATTTTAGGGATTCAAAGAGAGACCAAACTTTCTGCATTTCAAGAAGACCCTTTTCAAATGACCATAATATTATTTATCAGATTGTGAGAACATTGTTATGTCATCCAAATAGATGACTACAAACTTGTCCTTTTCTCCAATAAATGCTATGTCCATGGCTCGTTTAAAGGTTTCCCCTGCGTTCATCAGATCAAAAGGCATCTTGGAATACATGAGCGTACCCCAGGGAGTGGTGAAGTTTGTCTTCTCTCTATATGCATGCAAGACAGAGATATGATTGTATCCAGAAAAGCCATCAATCATGGACATCCTAGATGCACCTGTTGCCCTCTGTAATATGTGATCCATCTTGGGCAAGGGGTAATTATCTTTCTTATAGATTTTGTTCAGATTTCAGAAATCAACAAAAAGTTTGATTTCTCCATTATTCTTTCTCACTGGGACCAAGTTGTCCACCCACTCAAAAAATCTCAAAGGAACGATAATCTGGGCATCCAAAATCTTTTTCACATCTTTCTCCATAATAGGCAGTAGCATAGGATTTATTTGTCTCAATTTCTTCCTAAATGGTTTGGCTTCCTCCTTCAATGGGATCTTATGCTCGATGATACTTGTGTCATATGTTCTGAGGTCTTCATATGTCTAGGAAAACACATCAGCAAATTCTTTTAACAGCTCAGTGTATTCATCTCTTTGTTCTCTTGACAGGCTGCTTGAAAATTTGACAAATTTTGGGTCCTTCTCTGTACCAATATTACACTCAGATACATCATCATCATTAGTTGAGCCTTTAAACTTTACTGCCACATCATTCCCATCAAACAACCTTTCTAAATGAGCTAGTCCCTTTGGAATATGGTTTCTAGGTAGATGAACAATATGGTGATTGGCAACTTTATTTAGATATACACCAACATGAGGGTCACTTTCAAAATCATGATCCTGATCAATATGTAATGCAGAGAACTCATCACAGATTCAAGAAATTTTATGATCTCAAGATCATCCTCAAACACCTTCCAATGCTTAACATTGTCAGGTACAGAGGGTCTACATTTCACCTCAACATCATACCTAAGTTTAGGTGGCAGTGGGACTCTGAAATGGCTTGTTGAGACAGACAAAGAATCAACCATGGTATTCTCCTCTCTTGGAATAAATGAAATGTTTAAAGCTAAGAATAAATTGCCAATTAGGTCCCATACCTCATTTCTATGAGTCTTAAGCCTAGGGTGCTCGGCTTGATAAATATTTTTGATCTGATGAACAATTAGTTTTACATCCCCAAATAATGCTAGCTCTTCAATCCCCATGTCCTTTGCAGCCCTTAAACCCAAAACAAGAGCCTCATACTCTGCCACATTGTTGATAGCTTCAAATTCTAACTTGTAGGACAAGGGTATGGTCTCTTGACATGGTGAAACAACAACTACTCCAACACTAGCACCTTCCTTAGAAGAGGCTCCATCGAAGAACATCTTCCAAATAGGGGTAGTATGAGGAGGGATTTCACAAAAAGAAATGGATTGTTTTATGATTTCAAGAGGAGTTTCAAGAGCATCAGTGAGCTGCAATATGTTGGATCCCAAATCAGTTTCAAAAGAAAAAATAGGATGGTTGGTGGGGCTTGATTCATCACTAATGATGTACGCGAGTTGCGCTTCCCTCTAGATTCTCCTTTGTTCACCCCCGAATACAGGAATGGTGGCATATGAAAGGTCCATCTGCAAGGCTCCCCCCAGTCTCTTTATCCAATACCTAGACAAGAGCATCCTGAACTTAGGGGGGAACATCAGCCACTACGATATCCCTGAATATGCTCTCCATTGGCAGTTCGGACAGGGACACAGCTAGGTCTTTGATAACCCCAAGGCACTTCACCTTTCTGGAGTCGAAAGAATACAGGTCATGATAGGTTTTTGTAACCTCCAACCTGAGCTCTTCCATGACAATATTAGGCATAAGATTGTGAGATGCCCCTAAATCCATCAAGAAGTTATGCAACACCTTATCATGGATGTTCAATGAAGTGTAGAAGGGAGGGGAGGATTCATCTCTATCTTCTACCAAAGGTCCTATATGACAGTTGATTTTTCATCGTGGAGGTTAATTGAGTCTGTGGGGTGAGGTGCAGGTTCGGGCTAAAAAAAATTTGATCGGCACCTTTTGAAATCCTCATGCTTGACAAACTCTGAGAGAGGTATAGGGATTATAATCTTTTGAATCTCATGCTCAAGGCTAAAATAGGAGGGAGGCTTCAAAATCTCCTTCACCTCTAGGATAAGACTTTTGACTAGTGGTGAGGGGCTTTGTGCCTTTCTTTCTTTGCTACTGTCTACTATATCTTTAGCAGGTTTATCAGCTCTAGCAGGCCACTCGAGAATGTCAGGATTTCCTTCTTTCTTCTTGGATCTGAGGTTATATCCATTTGGATCGCCGCTAGTATTTTCTCCTTTACTCAACTCATTCAGTTGATTGCTCATGAGGGCCTCTTCTTATGCATACTGAGTTAAATGAGGGGACGAAGAGGTATCTCCAAGGAAATGGATCTTAGGATCAATATCTTCTTCCTCTTCATCTTCATCAGTAACCAAGTTATTTTGGAGAGGAGTTTGGATTTTCTAATCATCTCTGTCCCTATTTCTATGATATCTTTGGATGGTCTGAGGGGCATTAGTTGGTCTTTTGAAACTACCCCTATTATCATCATTTGGGGGATTCTACAGCTATGTTTTCCTTCCAATTTGAACCTTTCCATTCTAGCAGAAAGTGATTTTAGTAGCTTGGTTGCTTCATCCATTTGAGGGGGGGGCGTAGAGGAACTAGAATTCAAAGCTTCATACCTACCTTTTCTTCTGTCTCTATCAGCCTTACTCCTTTCTCTCGACATGAGGAAAAAACAGGGTCAAAAGCACTAGCATAAGTCATCTTGGCAGAGGTTTTTGTAGGTTTAATTTCAGCGGGAATCTTTTTATACATCTTATTAAATCTTTTCGAGAAGTCTGAAACAGATTCCCCCTCTTCTCTCTTAAGTGCCCTGAATTCTGTAACATAATAAAGGAGATATTTTTTATTCCCCCAATGTCTTAAGAATGAATCATCCAAAACAACAATCTCATCAATAGATCTAGGAGGCAAGTCCTTAAACCAATCCCTGGCATCACCATCAAGGCTCTGTACAAAAACTCTCATCCACACATATTCATTTTTCGATGACATGAATCTCTGCAAATCTATAAAAGGATGCAAGGTGCTCTTCTGCAGTCACATCTCCCTCCCCTGTGAACTGGGGCATGTAATTAAGGTAGTATGTGGTTGGGAGAGCATTCATAGGCCGAGGTAAAACTATAGGGGCGTATCTAGCAACCAATATCTCAACCATCATATTCCTAGGAGGATTATCACCTGCCATTTGGACGTGAATTGGAGGGGAACTAGGAGGAGATGGAGTTCGGATATGTGAGACTGGGGCTGTGCTTCTGGGAGAAAAAGGAAAAGGTTGAGCGTTAGGATATCAATATGAGGGGCTAGAGGTAACAGAGGTTTCCCCTTTTGTAACTGCAACAACTCTAATAAGAGGAGGAGTAGTAAAGTATGGAGTAGGAAAGTCTTCTAAGGTCAAAGCTCTCTCCTTCCACTTCAGAACTTCGAGGTAGAAAGGGGTGTCAAAGGTATCTCCTTCCAAACCAAGAATGGGAGGGGCGAAATCGACAAGAAAACTCCCAAAATTTAAATTTCTTGAAACTCCAATAGTTTTTATAATAGGAGAATCCGAAACAGTTACTGGAGTTTGTAAAGAGGGATTATGAAAATTAATAGAAAAACTTGGTACAGCAGTGGAGGTACCTTTTTGAGCGGTCTTTCCCTTTCTGATAATTTCCTCTGGGTCAGCTTCAAGTGTGGCTAGAGGCAGTTGTGTATTAGACCTTGTTTGTCTACCTTTAGGAGCCAAAACTGAAACAGTGGAGTCACCAGGTGCAAGTTGCAATCTTCAATGGTACTGATATCTGATGCACCTTCAAAATCAGAGCTTCTTTGTCATTCTATCCCAGGGAAAAGTCTTCAAATCATCCCCAGCAATGGCGCCAGATTGCATGGAAGGAAAGCCCAACACCCATCAGTTTATATAGTAAATGTAAATGAGTTTTAGGTGATCGAATGGAGAGGACTCAATGATAATAACATTCTAACTCAGAAAAATGGACTAGCATTCATAAGCAAATTGAGGTCTGGAATCAACTTCAATCAGTAAGTCAGAGTAAGGGTGAATAGAGGGAGGACTTTGGTGAGGAGAGTGTAGAGGTATGTTGTGGACATCAGGTATTTCAGCATCCTAAGGAGGAAAAACTTAAACACAAGATCATCTTGAATTCAATTCTTAAAGAAACTGAAAGAAATTATAACAACATTATAATCAAACATTCATCATAATACAGTCACAACAATCCATGTGAATCAGTCATTCATGAACTCTCTCGGTATTAGAGGCAAATAAGATGGAGAAAGAAAGATGACTTAGGTTAACCAAGATGTCTCAAAAATAAATACATAACCAGAGAACCAGTCTTCTTCATAAAAATATTGCAATAGAAGGGAGCCTAGCTCAACCATTCGACCTTAAAAGAACATCAAAACTGCCTATATATACTAAAAATTATTGCAACTACTAGGAGCGTGATCGGGACCCTACTTTCAAATTTTATATTCGGTGCTCGCTCTGTTAGACTATGCATGCTTTCTCATGTCAAATGCGAGACAGGCACAACTATACGTTTTATAGGAAAAACCATCCATCAGGAAGCTTTGGATTGGCAATCTTCCTTCATGGCAGCTCTCTGCAATGCTTTCCATTTATGGGGTGAGATGAGGTCTCAACTTCTGCCCCTATCTTTAATAACTTCCTTCATTGGGATCAGGACAAGGCCTGACACCCATGAATGTTTCCAGGCAGTGCCCATGACTTCTCCAAGTCAATATTGACGTATCGAGGCTCTGCAAATCTTCCCCTGTGACCAATATGGGTGTTGTAGGTGATAAGTTCCTTTGTGGACCCGTCCTTCATTAATATGACCCCCGAATGTGACCAATCGCTTACCCAAAAGGCGCCTCACGATTTTGCGTCTCAGGTGATTCAATGTGATCCACTCCCGACTCTCCTGATTCTTGAACTCATGAACTGGAGCCTAGCGAGTGTCAGCTCCCTTATTTAACCTTCAACAACATGACCCTGTCTATGACCTAGGACCTAAATCCTGGGTGCTTCATAATTTTGTGTTTCACAAACTAGTGCTATGCCTCATGCCAAAATCTTTGATTCCTGAAACTGCGGAATCGTTGATCCTGCGCCACGTGTCCCTATGAATTGAACAATCCAAATAAATTCATGAGTTCACACTTCGTGAGTCCTCACGAATCATCCCTTTGACTTTTCCACTTTGTGAAACTATGAAATGTTGATCTTTCGCCACATATCCCTATGAATTGAATGGTCCAGATCAATTCGTGAGTTCGCACTTTACGAGTCCTCGCAACTCGTCCCTTTGACTTTTTCTACTTTGTGAAACTGTGAAATGTTGATATTTTTCCACATATCCCTATGAATTGAACAGTCAAGATCAATTCATGAGTTCGCACTTCATGAGTCCTCACGACTCGGCCCTTTGACTTTTCCACTTCGTGAAACTGCGAAATGTTGATCTTTCACCACGTACCCTTCCCAGCACCAATGGCTAGGATTGAAATCGCGACTTCGAATCTCTGTCTGACTTTAAACTTCACGCAACTTTATGATCTTGATCGCCTAAGGGCCACAAATCTGAACTTCAAATGGAATCTCCTCTACTGAAAACTGAACTTGCTCGCTCGCTTGATTTGTGTCCATATTAGACCACTCTAAGTGTTGCGCTTTGTGCTCATGGCTACAGCCTATATAAATAAAAACTTGGATGAATGGATAAGGGTTCAGGAAAACAGAAGGATCAATGACAGAGGTAAAGGAGATGAGTGCCCAAACAAAAGGGGAAAACAAAACGACTTTGTCGGCTGAAGGGGAAAATTTAAAGACATGGCCTGCGAAAGAGAGAAAACAAGGCCTGGGCATAGACTCGGGTATAAACCACCAACTCAAAGGACTCTGACAAGTTCATGTGATAATAGTATACATATTTAGTGTTGTGTTTGTGAACATAAAAGTGTTTTTTGTGTAAAAGAGGCAAAATCTACCTTGTAAATTGAGAGACCAAATCAGTAGAAAGTACCCTAATGGAAATGCACGCCCATGATTATATATAGCTCCAAATTTAGTGATATAAGTTTTGGGGTGAAGTGAATAACATTATGAATCTATATATATCATTCAGAGTGCATTTTCAAATKAAAAGGGACTTCTATATGGAACCCAAATTCAAGACATTTTGTAAAATGGATGGTAAAAATAGATTACTATTAAATCCACACATATGAATCATATGACCTCCAAATTGAGTGATAAAAGTTGTGGAKTTTGTATTTTATCATTTTACATATATTAATACTTTAGTTATGCATTTTGAAACCAAAAACCCTCTACTATGCATAAAGGTTAAAAATTGTTTTGTAAATGCAAAAAACTGCATAAAGGGAAAAATACATGAAACTAGGGCATAATGAAAATGCATGCCCAAGTCTTAACACACCTGAAATTCCCATATGTATTAGACATACCTAATTTAAATGTGATGAATGGATGGATTCATAAGAACAATACAATAAAACATACAAGGTATTCTTATTACAACTTCATAAAACACTTAGGACAACTTCATGCTTAATATATTCAACTATATCATAATATCACTTAGGTAAAAATTAATGTACATAAAAAAATGTTCAGTAAAATATTCCCTTAGGGAGATGGGTGGGTGCACTTCAATTATCCTTGTCTTCCTAGTGGTAATTTATCAAATTGACACAATATTTTCCAATATTTTTTCATCGTATACTTATGATCATTCAAGTTTCTTACCACCTCATCCAAATTAGTGTATTGTTCATAAACTAGGGGGGGGCAATTTGCTAAAATTCATTTTCAGATTGTGCAACAACTCAAAATCCCCTGCCAACAATTATACTACATCTTGCCCCTTCAAAGTGCCATCAAGATTTTCGAACTTTTTGTTATTGTTCCTTCTGTCTTCTAATAGATTATGATAATTTTTCATTGGATACAAATCCCCATTTGCATTACAGAACGACGGTAATCCATGCTTGATGAAATCACTAAAAATATTCTTAAAAATATAGATTACCCTCATAAGCTCATGGCACTTAGTTTATGAATTTTGCAGCAATATCTTTTTTGTAATGACTCTTTTAGCATTCATTACAATGTTAGTTTTGTCATTGACTTTCAAATCCTTCAACTCCTCTTTAGTTTTGTTGTTCAAGAACTTTATTATATCAGCTACCAAATCAGGTTTATACTCCAACTCATTTGTTGTTCCTTTTATATATTTCAAGACTATGGTTTTTAAATCAAGCTCATCTTGCACCAAGGTAAAATAAGACCAATTCTTAAAAAAAAATTGTTAGCTATATCATCCTAAATGATATGCATATATTTTTTCATGGTTGGTCTCCCTATCACCCTTTCCTTCATTTTATTTGCTTCCTTTTGAGCTTCCTCTTTCGCAGCATTGATTTGTTCCAAACATAATTCTTTGCTCTTCACCTAATTTTCTAGTTCTACTACCTTGGCATCTCTATGTTTGAGTTGGTTCTTCACAATGTCGAACTCGATCTCCTTCACACTCAAATATGCCATGACTTTTGATAATCCCTCTGTTGGGTCTAATGGAGCAGTTTTCATTGTACTTGACTTGGATTCCTACAACTGTTGAGTTTGTTGGTCTTTAAAGGTTTCAATTTTAGTTTGTAGGCATTCTATGATCTTTCTACTTTCCAATAATTGTTGGTAAAGATGTTTTTTTTTCCTCATGACTAGCTGGTATCCTTGGGGTCTGAATATGTTGTACACTAGGAACATTTATCTTTTTCTTAATGATGTTAATCTCATTATCCTCCTCTTTGATTAGGTCTCATACAACAACCATATTTTTAGGATCTACTCCTATGGAATAATATTCCTCTCCAACTCATTAATATGAATTATATTGGCTTTAGTGGCCACCCTCTCCTACGTCCACTTCTTCGCTATTTTGGTTGCCATATTTTTCATCTTCCTCTCATTGGAAGAGGATTGAAAGACCCCTTTATATAGCATATCACCTATTTTTTGATGCAATTCAATCATATCCATGGGGTGGATATCTTGAAGTTGTACTCTCATTTGAGTGACTTATTAATATGAAAGAAAAAAAGGCTTAAGTACCTTTGACTCTAGTACAACCAAATTGAATATACCCTGTTAGTAATCCACAATAGATAGTAATTTTGTTTGAGTTGTGTTTTCTCCCCAATCCTGAGGATACATTTTGTTTTTCACCCATTGATTTTTTTCTCTTTATATCCAAATACTGTGAAAATAGTGAGGGATTCTTATCATAGGTTCCTTCCGCTATAGAGGTCTGTGAAACTTCTAGTATTGACAATAGATTTGAATTGAGATGCTCAATAGTGATAGCAGGTCCCCTTGAGGTTGAACTAGCTTCACTTGATCCTTGTTTGATTTGCAGCATACCCTTCCCTTCTCTTGTAAACTTAGCTAATAACCCCTCTAATTCTAATTATTCATCACCTTTAGTATTTTTTCTTAGCATCTCACTTAGTTGATCATCAATATCCATTTCAGAATGCATGTCTAAAAATGTCCTCTTTCCAAGTTGTAATTCTTGTTTCTGAGGACTCTGAATTACATTGGATTGGTCCATTGACTGAGTGGTAGTTTAATTTTGGGATTCTTCCTATATAATATTCTCAACATCTTCCCATGAATCCAGATTATCATTTCTTTCCACTACATTGTTACATGTATGAACTAACTGAGAGGGGGGGGTGAATCAGTTAGTGTAGATTATTAACCATTTACTCTCATTTTTAACTTTGAATCATTAATCTTAGTGGCAGTGAGTCTTTACTGTGAAATCCAGAGTTATAAACATAAAGCAGATAGTATAAAGAACAACAATCACACACAGCATTCATT